>JANVCL010000212.1:25536603-25561261 GCA_026546855.1 Erythroxylum incrassatum | reverse complement strand
GTATCAAATACAAAACTAAAACCTTCATTATCCAAAACTGATATAGAGATCAAGTTCCATCTAAAAGACAGTATATAAAACGTGTCTCGTAAACTAATACAAACCCCGTATCGAGGTTTAATCCTACATCTCCTATATACAAAACATCCACCTTTTCATTATTGCCAACCATCAGCTTCTCTTCTCTTTTAGTCAGCCTTCTCCTGGATATGAACCCCTGCATTGTGAAAGCAACATAGTTCTGCTTGTACTTCTCGCAATCCGACTTCCTATGCCCCTTCTTCTTGCAAAAGAAGCACCTCATACTCTTTAAGTCATGTGGCCCCTTGACGATACTGGACTATCCAGTCTGAATCCGTGGAGAGGGCTTGGGTATCTTACCCTTACCCTTAGGCTATTGGGGCTTGGCCTTCCCCTTACCTTTGGTAGCTGCATACATAGCTATATGAGGAGAGCTCTTAATCTTCTCCTCCGTTGTAGCACACTGGGAAATCAAGGCATTGATATCCCAAGTCTCATCCTGAGAGATGTAGGAGGTAACCAACATCTGAAACTCTTGAGGGAGAGTATTTGGTGTCTGATGCACCATAAGATTATCAGGAATTGATACATCAAGCGCCTTCAGCCTAGTCTGAAGGTGTACCATCCTAATAATGTACTATTGGATGCCTCCTTCTCCTGTATACTTTATGGAGAACAGCTCCTTAATCAAGGTGCTCTGCTTCGCATAAGAAGACATCTTGTATCTCTAGGAAATGTCATCCATAAACTCCTTTGCTATAGTCGTATCTCGCAATCCACTTAGCAGATGATCTGGGATCGACCTCTTGATAGTCAAATACCACATCCTATTTAACGTCTCCCAAATGGCCATTGCTGCTTTATTAGCTTATGAGCTGATATCTGTAAGTGGAGGTCTCTCGATGTGCATAGCTATGCTGACTTCAGCCATCTCCAATGCAAACTCCATGTCCTTCTTCCACTTTTTGAAAACCATTTAAGGTCTCAATGGTGGTAGCATTGTTGTTTACCGAAAAGGTGACTGCAAGATAGAAAAGGCAATGTAAAAAATCAGTTTAAATGTAGGACAACAACGATAACATTATTTACACAGAGAATCTGATCACACATATTATGAAACACCTTTGGGCTGAATACATAACATATGCAGTTAAACCCCCACATAAAAGTAATCAAAGTACAAACCATCAACTCTTATGATACTATCACTTGTGGGTGAATAAATCATTTAAGCGACAACTTTCCTCCATCTAATGCCTTTATGTACATCTCAAAATCTCATATAAGGTCAATGCTTGCGGGCAGAATAACCAAACATAAGAGCAGAGACATCCCTCAATATGTACACGGTACAATCCAAATACTGGCTTGAAAGGCTGCTGTGGTGACTACAATCTTACCAATACCCAAAAAGACCATAAACACAAGGGATACATCTTTACGTCATCCTCACATTCTATATAGGTATAATGTGTGTGAAAATCGATTATAAATGAAAAAACTAGATTCACAATTAAATAATCACATACTAATAATGAAAACATTGTCTTTAAACTTTATTTGAGGCTTTTATAAATAAAAAATTTCAATGAGAGTGACTATTGTACTTTTTCGAATACTAAACCCACTGCACGAGACATAAAACTTCAAGTGTCTCCCTCATGTGTAGTTTGGAGTACAAAAATGCACTCACAATTAGATTAAAAAGGCTTTAATAACTTTTCCTGAATCCAATTACCAATGTAATAAATCTAGAAAAATTGAAAAAATCACTTTAAAAATTTCCCAAACCCAGAAACTGACCAAAAGGACCCAGGGTATCTTTACGAGAATTATGAAAATTTTCCTTGTTTTTGTGTTCGTTGACATCATGCTGACATAAGCAGTATTGTAGTGCTAACGTCAGCCTGCGAGTGGGAAGGACCGTGCCCTTCACACACACACGAGCGTTCATTGTAAGGCACGTGCTTTGTACATGCTAACACGTGTCCCGATCCCTATGGTGTACGTGTCAAATGTGACACGCGTCCACAGTTCCACGCTCGTGGGAGAGTGTGTCGCGTTAAACGTGTGCGTTGCACGCATCACATGCGTCCGCCAGGGTGTGTTGCATACACCAATCACGTGCCGCCGCTCCCTCGTCTACTGTAGCACCGTCTGTCAGGTGCCGACGGGAAGGGCAATTTTTGGCATTCCAGGATGCCTTTTTTGCTCTTTTTGTCCCATTTTCGACCTGTTTTTTGTAGCTAGTCTTATGCATATCACTTTCACGTAGTTATATACATTAAAAAACTGAAAAATGAATCAAAAACTGAATAAAATGATAATGAATAGAAACCAAAAAACCTTCGTTTCTGGCAACACAACCATATAACTGCTCTGATACTACATGTAACACATAGAATAGACCTTATTACGTGTTTTGGATCGTTCATGAAAGGGAAAAAACGAAGGAAATGCGGAATACCTTATTTTGTTTCCATTTAAAGTTTCAAAGCAGTTTTTGATGTCGAAATGATCTCCAATTTTCTCAGACAGTTGAGGAAGTTGATCACCGACACTCGGTTGACACATTTCTTCAGTTTCTTTAAGATGTAAGCACTCCTAACGAGTCAGAGGATCCATATGCGTACGAATTACATAAGAACTGAAGGAGACCTTAACCTTTATATAGCTTCTATATTGGGCTTTTCTATCACAATTCTGATATGAGTCCGATCCACACTAATTGAAATAAATTTTTCTCCCGAACTTCGTCCTATTAATCTAGATCATTTATTGGATCACTTTATTACCTTTTTTATGATCGAATTACGTAACTTAAATGATAAGTTATTTAAAAACCAAAAATACAATTAATAGTTGTTCAATTTATAAAAAAGGACAAAAGTGTCCTACGTTATTATTTTAGGGAGTTTCAGCTACTTGTTTAATTTTAATAATCAGGTCAGGTAAAGAAGGGATAACATGCCAAGGGAACTCTACAGTATGTATCTGTTTTTTTGTTGCATCAGAGAAAAAGAAATAGTATATTAAAGACTAAACATAATCCCTAGCGTATCAGCGCGCAAATGGTGACTGAGGCCAGGAGGGGGGGTAAGCCAGACACTCCCTATAGTTGCTCCTGTCGAACCCAAGCGGACCAAATAATCTGCGCACTGATTTTCTTCTCGAAAAACATGATTGAGACGATAGTGGATAATCTTAGCCAGATGAGAGTTGATAGGTGGTCTGGTTGCCTAATCTGTCCACCGTCAAAAAGAGTGAAGACAAGGCTGGAGACGGAATTAGATTATACTGGTTAGCAGAATTTAGCTTAATCACATCAGATGTTTATTTAGAAGGGCCAAAACAAAGACCTTCACTGACAAATTGTCCCCGTCCTTATGATTATACCATGTATTTTATGTATGATTTGGCAATTCTTGGGCCATGAGAATTATTACATTCTGCAGAACTTAATTTTCTCCACTATGTCTATGTGGGATCACAAGCAACGTGGACTGCAGAATGTAGATACCCGGAGAAGACCAACTAATAATGTTTTGAATGGTGGAGCAATGAATGAAAACCAAACATTTTCATAGACCGAATGCTGATGAAAAGATGATGTAACATTATATGTTGGGACCTTCAACCCTGCAGGACCAAGAGCCTCTTGCAAGACAGGATATGGGAATTGGCTAGTTTTCTTTCACATGGTAATCCATTAACCTAGTATAATTTTATAGTTATTGTACATAACAAAAATGGAATCTTTAAGTCAATCTAACTTAGTACTTCAATTTCTAACTTGATCCGAGTGTCACGTGGTAAAGATGCAATTACTTAAATGAGTGCACAGGGAAAAGAGATAAAGGGAAAGGGAGAAACCAATGTTGGGGAGCACTTATAAATAACAAGTAGACCTTAATTTATACCTGCGGCGTTGCTCGGACAGGTATTTTGCTAACAAGAAGTTTGGTTTTCTGAGCTGTTTATCTCTGAACCCTCGAGATTTCCTATATTTAAATAAGATTATCACATGGCATCATAAATCTCAGTTACACTTCTCTCCCTTTCTCTCTCTCTGAGATCGCTTGTTCTCGATAAGAGTGATGTGGGATCAATCTGAGAAATTATGAGTTTCCAAATTGTCAGTTTCCATTCCTGGTGGAGAGCTCTTGGAATCGTAATACTGGTTCTTGTGCAGGAATCCACTGGGCTCAACACAGATGGTATTCTGTTGCTTTCTTTCAAGTATTCTATACTCAAAGACCCTCTTGGCGTCCTTCAGAGCTGGAACTACCACGACGAGACTCCATGTTCATGGCATGGAGTTACCTGTGGAGCACCAGGAATAGCTAACAGATACTCTCGTGTCACAAGCTTGTCTCTTCCAGCTTCTCAGCTTCTTGGATCAATCCCTTCCGATCTTGGCATAATCGAACATCTGCAAAGACTTGATCTTTCTAACAATTCTCTTAATGGGTCTCTGCCTTTCACAATTTACAATGCAACTGAACTTCAGTATCTTGAGTTGTCAAATAACATGATCTCTGGTGAGTTATCAGAGACTATAGGACTATTGCAGAACCTTGAGTTTCTTAACCTCTCAGACAATGCCTTGGCCGGAAGGCTACCTGCTACCCTTACTACTCTCCATAGTCTAACTGTGGTTTCTTTGAAGAACAATTATTTCTCCGGTGAACTTCCTGGTGGTTTTGCGCTCGTTCAAGTCTTAGATATCTCTTCCAATCTCATTAATGGATCTCTGCCTGCAGATTTTGGAGGTGGCAGTTTAAGTTACCTAAATGTTTCCTACAACAGGCTCTCTGGTCCAGTTCCACCTGAATTCGCCTCAAAAATCCCTGGTAATGCAAGCATCGACCTCTCATTCAACAATCTATCAGGAGAAATTCCGAACTCCAGCGTATTCTTTAATCAAAAAGGTGGTTCCTTTGATGGGAATCTTGATCTCTGCGGCGAGCCAACAAGGAACCCATGTCCAATTCCGTCTTCTCCATCGTATCTAACCAATGCTTCTACACCATCCTCTACACCATCAATTGCTGCAATTCCTAAAACAATGGGCCCTAGCTCAACAACCACAGCTGCAAGTTCTTCAACCGAGTCACGAAGTCAGACTGGTCTTGGGCCTGGAACCATCGTCGGAATCGTGGTAGGTGACGTCGCAGGAATAATCATTCTCGCTATAATCTTCTTATACGTGTACCGTCTGAAGAAAAAAAAGAGCATCGAAAGTACAGTGGAGCAAGAAGCAAGCATTCCAAAGGACAGCTGGTCAACTTCATCGTCCGAACCAAGAGGTTTCACGAGATGGTCGTGTTTACGCAAGAGAGGAGAATACGAAGAAGAGTCCGAGTCAACAACCTCAGAGAACGAATATGATCCAGAAAAAATGGAGAATCAAGGGCGACAACAGAACAAAAAAGGGACACTGGTGACCATCGACGGCTCTGGAAAAGAGCTAGAGCTCGAAGCACTTCTTAAAGCATCAGCCTACATACTCGGTGCGAGTGGTTCGAGCATAATATACAAGGCCGTGCTGGAAGATGGGACTATGTTCGCTGTTCGCAGAATCGGAGAAAACCCTGTAGAGAGGTTTAGAGATTTCGAGAACCAGGTTCGTGCGATAGGCAAACTAGTGCACCCAAACCTAGTTCGCATTCGAGGGTTTTACTGGGGCGTCGAAGAAAAGCTCATTATCTACGATTTTGTCGTCAATGGAAGTCTCGCCAATGCTCGTTACAGTAAGTATCCTCTCTATCTCGAACATCATCGTTTAGCGCCGTCGCCTCCCGCAGTTCTGTCTGATTTTGAGCGCATGTTAGCAGAAAGCTGTGTTGTTTTCTAAAATGTGCCGTAGACCTAGGCAAACTGAACTCTATGACTTTGTTATTAATGGATGTGGGATGGAAGTCAACTATGCGATGTGGTTCTGTTCCCCACGCTGAAATGTTCAAACTCTGACGTTTGACTATTTTCAATTTTTCATTGTTAACAGGAAAAATGGGCTCTTCTCCTTGTCATCTTCCATGGGAGGCCCGTCTGAAGATAGCAAAAGGTGTGGCTCGTGGGCTTTCATTCCTACATGAGAAGAAGCACGTGCATGGAAATTTGAAGCCTAGTAACATCCTCTTGGGTCCAGACATGGAGCCCAAGATTGGTGACTTTGGGCTTGAAAATCTTGTTAAGGGTGAAATTACTTCAAAGACGGGTGGGTCAGCCCGTAATTTTGGAAGCAAGAGGTCCACGACCTCACGTGATAGCTTCCAAGACTTTAAGATTGGACCTAGTCCAAGCCCAAGTTCGATAGGAAGCTTGTTGTCTTACCATGCACCAGAGTCGTTTCGAAGCTTGAAGCCCAATCTGAAATGGGACGTGTATTCCTATGGGATTATCTTGCTCAAGCTTCTAACGGGGAAAGTTATTGTTGTGGATGAGTTGGGCCAAGGAAATAATGGGCTTATAGTCCACGATAAGAATCGAGCATTAAGAATGGCTGATGTGTCGATCCGAGCTGATGTGGAGGGCAAAGAGGAGGCCTTGCTGGCATGCTTCAAGTTAGGATATAGTTGTGCTTCTCCTGTCCCACAAAAGAGGCCAACAATGAAAGAAGTCTTGCAAGTTTTGGACAAAATTCCATGTTCCTCTTCGTCATAATTTTTGGGATTGGAGACCTTTTGTAGAGGGGATGTATGTATCACTGACTTTGATCCATAGACCGCTCATGAGTTGCAACTATGCTATATTTATGGAGAAGTTGATAAAGAGAAGGCAGTGACTTAAATTAATAAAGATTGTTAATATAGTTACTTGGAATAAGATTGAACATTATTAGATATTTTTATATCTTGTAGGTAGTGAATAATGTTGTATATTATTATATCTTTTCAAATTTTGTGTCAGCGAAATTTTTACTGGTTCATGTTATTAATAGAGTTAATATTGAAGATACTTTAGGTATTAAAATATTTTAAAAATAGATTTTAAGTTAGTTTTGATAATTTTTTTAAAATATCAAAAAGTATTTATCACCTTCTTATGATTATTATTCATGTAAGTTCACTCGAGATCAAATCCTCTTTACCCAACTCTATTCCAACTCTGTTTCAGGCAATTCCATCTATATAAAAATGTAGAACCTAAATAAGCCTTTGTTTGGATCCTTAGTTGCACAAGGAAAAGGAAAGAAAATATTAAGGAGAAAATAGGAGAAAAGAATAGAAGAGAAATTAGATTTCTTTTCCCTTGTTTGTTTTCCTAATTTATCAAATGAGAGAATTGAAACTTATAGATCTTTATGTCCTGATTATAGAGGTTGTTTATCTTTTGTTAAATAAGGATACAATGGTAATTTACTTATCTTGTCTTGCTTTGTCTTGAATTTTTCCTCCTTTCTCACCAATTTGGTGGGAAATATATTTGGTCTAAATTTCTCTCCTATTCTTCTCCATTCTCTCCCTTTCTCTTGCTTATTTTTGTCCAAACAGTAGAAAGGAAGAGAAATACTCTTTTCTTTTCTTTTCCTTCCATCCAAACAAAGGCTAAATGTATGGATGAGATTATCAGAAATAGAGTTGACACCAAATTATGGGCACAGAGGATTTAAGTTGAGTTCAAAAAGCCTTAAAGCCCATTTAAAACGGTTGACAAAACCCTACCCGTATAACTAAACCCGGAATGGTCAAAACTCAAACGGCTTTGGTAATTTGGTCAGAACAAATTTGAATTCTTAGAAGAGCCCGCTCTTCTTCCTCTTTTTTAAAGTCTCGGTCTCTCTCTCTCTCTTTAACTATATTCTGTACATTCCCAGAGAAGGAACAAGAGAATCAAATATGGCAGCGAGCATCGGTCAGATGGATTCGGCGTACTTTGTTGGAAGATCTGAGATTCTCGCTTGGATCAATTCCACGCTCCGACTCAATCTCTCCAAAGTCGAAGAGGTAATCTTGTTTCTTTTAGCGTTTTGCAGATCTCGAAAAGAAATTGACTGAGATCTGTGTGTTTTAGGCTTGCTCCGGCGCCGTTCAGTGCCAGCTGATGGACGCTGTCCATCCCGGAGTTGTCCCGATGCACAAGGTGAATTTTGACGCCAAGAGCGAATACGAGATGATCCAGAACTACAAGGTCCTTCAAGACGTCTTCAACAAACTAAAGATCACTAAGGTGAGCCCTCGAACCTATTTTATTCGATCAGATCTTGTTATTTATGCATCGAGATTTGATATTAGAGATTTGATGCTGTTAGTATTGCGTCGATGCAGCATATAGAGGTGAATAAGCTCATAAAGGGAAGGCCGCTTGATAACTTGGAGTTCATGCAGTGGATGAAGCGTTACTGCGATACCGTAAACGGAGGCTTACTCAAGTAACTCCAATTTTCAACCTCTATTTTCGTGGTCCTGACTTCTGATAGTTAGATCAAAGTATAAGCGTGATAGTCTATTACAAATTTGCTAATTCTACTATTACGTTTTCAATTTGCCTGTTCGATTTTTGTATCTGTTTGGATGTTTTTATAGGGAGTCGAAGTTTATGTTACACACCCTCCTGTTATGAGTGTAAACATGTTTTTTTTTGCTGTTGCAGCTGTTGACCGTTCTTTGATCAGCATTTGTTGTTCAGATTTAAATAGAAATTTAAAATTATCTTCGGTTGACAACGAACTTGGAATAGAGTACATTGTATAGATGTCAAAATAATCTCGCCTTTCTTTGAAGTTTCGTACTTGATTGTTTCTGTCAAGGAAGTATTATTACCTTCATTCCAGTGGTATGCGTGCAAAGGCTGGTCTTGTCCATATAACTAGGTAGTAGGTTCTCAGTCATCTCGTAGATGATCGCGGAATCTTTATTGTTGCTATGTCACTGGATGCTATGTGGGTCATTCAGCTTTATGCTTCTTAATTTCAGCTATAACCCATTGGAAAGGAGAGACGCTTGTAAGGGAGGTAAAGAAGCAGGCAAAAAATGCCCTCCACCTGTGTGTACAGCAAAAGGATCCACTGGTGCTCCCAAAACCCAGTCCTCTCACAATGCACGGAGGAATGATGTATCCTCAGTAAACACTTCAAATCAATCCGGGAAGGCTTCTTCTAAACCTCCTAGTCCAGTGTCTGCGTATGATGAGGAGGTAAAAGTAGAAAAAAAGTGTTGGTTTTTGTTTGCTGACGTCAAATGCCTTACATGAGCTAATATGCAGATCACAGAGTTGAAGCTATCAATCGATAGTCTTGAGAAAGAGAGAGATTTCTATTTTGCAAAGCTGAGAGATATTGAGATTCTGTGCCAGAGCCGTGAGCTTGAAAACCTAGCAGTACTGTTCTTTTCTTTTTATTTGCTTAATTATTCCATTTATTTACTCCATGAAATACGATTGGATTCTCTACATGCTAATAAAGACAACTAAATAGATCTATTGAATGGCTTCTATATTAATCATATTATCACTACAGGTTGTTGCAGCAATTCAGAAAATCCTATATGCCTCAGATGATGACGCATCAATGGTTGCAGGAGCTAAAGCCATGGTCTCACTTGAGCAGAAGGAATCGGCATCCTTGAGCCCCATTGCTGAGGTGTCTGAAGAAAAGATGAATCCAGATGCTCAGAAGAGAAAGAGCATTGTGAATCTTGATGTCGATGCTGTCGGCATAACAACACTGTCACCAAGGCAAAGGCTCTCTGATGCTACTGATGTTCGTTGCAGTGGGTCACCTCTTATAACTTACTGATTTAGATCTTCATCCAAGAATGTATGTATTCTTGAATCTTGATACCGTCTGTTATACCGAAATGCTCTCTTTTTCATATTTCTTACCCTCATGTCTACAGTACTGTTATGATGCTATGCGTGACTCTAGTCTAGAGTATATTTCTTGAATGGAAGACACATAGACTCGGTGGTTACGTACTTGACTATTGCTGTCCATATCGTTACTTTCCCCCTTCGGAGGTCTTCTGTAGGCTTATTGAAATTATGCGTCGGAGTTGATGGAAGTGTAAATCTTCCTCCTTAGAGACAGATTGATCTTAATATGGCAGTGAATTGGTCCGGACTTAACCCAATTTTTTTCTTAGCTTAATGTCCAATTAACTGGAATTAGTCTGTTTGAAAGAAATACGAATTATAATCCACACATCGACTGTATGCTTGACATTGCCACCTGAGGTTTGCACTTCCATGGGTGATGAATAAATCAATTTATTCATAATCATTTAAGTTGGATACTTCTTCTGTTTGAATTTATTAATTAAATCGATTAACTTATAAAAAAACACAGAATTTATTCAGTTTTAATTAAAAAAAAGTAATTGCTGCAAATTGTTCCGTTATTTTAAAGAACATTCAATATGCCGAAAAAAAAAGGGAAAAGGGCAACGAGGGAAGTGGTAGTTCATTTGCCCCAGAAATCAAGAGAAGAGCATGGTTTTTGTTTGCTATATGGTGCCATATGGAGTACTTTGCATGCCACAAGTTTCCTATAACTAAAAAAAGGGTCAACCATTCTTGAAGCCGAAGAACTGGGCATTGATTTAGTTCTATTTAAACCTCTTTTTAATTCTTTTCCTTAATCATTAGTTGTTAAGCCGTGTGATCACTGTGACTAATCAACATGAACGCACAAGCAAGAAAGGTACAGTTTTCCTTTCTTTTTTCGCTCATCGAATCATGTGTTAGGATGATGAACCTCTGATCCTGTTATTGGTTTATTGCAGGAGACAACCAGTGTGAATGAGCAAGGTGAAGTGGAGAAAAGGGTGGAAACGATAGATTGCAGTTCATCGGCAGGGAAGCTTCAAGAGGTGAGAAACGTGCACGTGATTCACCAGCCTCATCAGCCCAATTCCAACACCAGCGGTGGTGTCTTGGCTAATGCTGCCGCTTCTGTCGCCTCCTCCCTTCAGTCTGCAAAGGAAGCCATCTCCAGGAAATAATACATTTTCTTCTTTACAAAGAACATGTGATTGCAGAATCATTGTACTTCTCTGTCTAAAGATCGTGATTGATAAATATGATTTCATGCTAATGATAAATTGATCAAAATTTAATTTGGTATTCCTTCAACAATCTCATCCTGTGTAGCCTAAAACCAAAAAAAAAAAAAGTGCGGAAAACGGATTAATGATTCTCCTGAAGGCTGAAGTCACCCTACATTCATGTCCAGATGTTACTCCATGCAGATGGTGAAGGAAAATCATCATTGTAACGAAATGTTACAGGTCATCATTCCAACTTTTTCATGGAGAATTCCAGTCTCAAAACATAGAAACAATATTCCCTTCAATTTCTGAAAGACATAAGTTTTAAAGAAACGATCATTGCTTGCATTCTGAAATGAGCAATCTGTGATTGATATACAAGAATAAAATTCATGTGTGAAAAACTCTAGAGGGTAATAATTTCGCAAACTTTCTTATTTTATCATAGATGTCTCTAGCACAAAAGAAAACAAAAGCAATTAAAACGAAATTATAAAAGGCATCAGAAATTTGATAATACAGTTTGACATACTTTGCATACGTTTGCGGGGTCCTCACCCAGCTTAATCATCATCGTCACACCCAATTTGAAATCCTGCAGTAAAGTGGAGTCTGCGGAGGTTTGATAGTAAGCATTCTTACCCCTACAAAGTAGAGAGGCCGTTTCCGGTAGACATGCATGCAGATGTGATATACAAAATAATGATGTAGGAATAATGAAAAACGCCAAATAGTTAAGTAAAAAGAATGCTAATAAAAGACGAAGACATACTTGATGTATAACCCGAGTTGTTAGTACCTTACACCTTGTAAAGACCGGTCCGTTTCCTCGCTAGTCGCACTGGGCTCTTCACTGAGCAGCCCTGAGGAAAAAAAACAATCCTATCTTTTCAGCGTCCATCACGGGAACAGTGGGTTGAACTTCCTATGTGATACGTGTATCGGTTACCCTTATCCTATCACGCCAGACTTTTCTACTTCTAACAACTACCTCAGTGAAGGCTAACTCTGACATATCTTTCCTGATCACTTCCCTCCAGGTCTTATAAGGTCATCCCCTCCTCCTCTTGTACTCACTTAGGTCTATTAGCTCACTGTCCCGTACAGGAGCAGTAGAGGGCATCCTACGCATATGTCCAAATCACCTAAGCCTTGTCTCTCTCAGCTTGTCTGCAATACTTGCTACCTGTAGTCTCTCTCTAACTACCCGATTTCGTACCATATCCCTTATGGTAATGCCACACATCCACCTAAGCATACGTATTTCTGTGACCACCAACTGCCTTGTGTGTCTACGTTTAGCTGGCCAACATTCTGCCCCATATAACAAGGCAGGCCGAATTGTCATTTTATAGAACTTTCCTTTGAGTTTTACGGGAATTTTTTTATCACATAAAACCTGATGCACTCCTCCATTTGATCCACCCAGATCTATTACGATATATCGTTATCGATATTTCCATCGCTCTGAATGATGGATCTGAGGTATTTGAAATTCGACTTCTGTGGTATGACGTTTGTGTCAATGGTTACCTCCACCTGTACCATCTGGCTACCTGAGAACTTGCATTCTAAATACTCCATCTTGGACCTACTCATTTTAAAGCCATTTGTCTCTAACGCTTCTCTCCAACATTCTAACTTGGCATTGACCCCCTCCTTGGTTTCATCCACCGGGACAATATTGTCAACAAATAGCATACACCAAGGTACCTCCCCTTGAATATGTTTGGTAAGCTCATCTAACACTAAAGTGAACAGAAAAGGACTTAGAGCTGAGCCTTGGTGAAGGCCAACACCGATAGAGAATGTTTCTATGTCGCCTCCTACCGTCCTGACGCTAGCTAGTGCTCCTTCATACATATCCCTAATCACTCTGATATACGTTGTAGGAATGTCCTTTGTCTCCAAACACCACCATATGAAGTCTCTAGGAACCCTCTTATAAGCCTTCTCTAGATCTACAAAAACTATATGCAAGTCCTGTTGTCGTTCCCTGTAGCATTCTATTAGGCGCTGAAGCAGATGTAGTGCTTCTATCGTGGACCTACAATGCATAAACTCGAATTGGTTGGCCGATATCGAAGCAATTTTCCTGATTCTCTTTTCAATTACCTTCTCCCACAGCTTCATGATATGGCTCAATAGTTTGATGCCTCACCCAGCTTAATCACTTTCATCAAAGTACAATAGATTTATCCAAGGCTTTATTAAGCCGACACCACTCAACCCTTGACACTATCTCTCAACTTTACTTCTAGTGAATGAATTTCACACCCAATAATACAACCGACTCGTGTTAACTTCGTCAGAGGATTTTTCTAACTACTTTCACTCAAACAACAATTAATAAAAAATAACTCAAGTACTTAATCAACTAAGAACTAAAAAACAATATACTTGAGATAAAAAGAAAGACTTCCCTATGATTTCAGCTTCTCGAAATAATCCTTCAATTGAAACGATTCAACCCAACTTCAACGTCTTCAATTAAACTATATGGAAATATAGACAATAGATGAAGATCCACGGTGTTTTGCTCACAAAAACATGGCACGACCCAGATGAAGACGTCTTGAAGAAAATAATAGGCTAAACCACTTCATCGTAGATAACTCTAACTCACTACAACGTAGCTCTCTTCACCATAGCTAACTCTAACTCACTATACCGTAGCTCTCTTCACCAAAGCATATATCACTCAAAAGCACGTTGTTCAGTTGTCTTCCAAAAACAAACACACCCACGCAGTATGGCTTTTTCATTAACAATTAACGTACACACCTTCTGTGCCACACACGCATGTCAACTCAATTGCCGCACACTCACGTTAGAGATAGACTTCTGTTGTGGATAAGAGATATGGACAACACGCACATTGCAGATAGACTTCTACCGTGGATACAATCTCTCAAGCAATGAGAGTCCCACTACAACCATGCAACCACTCACATACCACACTAGATTTTCTTCAGCTATATGTATCAAGACATGCAAGATACACACCTGCTCACGTCATTTTCCAACCTTTTCATAAGACATCCTTCAGCAGCTTATTGGTGCACGATAGACACAAGCAAAAAGAGTCCCACTTCAACTAAGAGTCCCGCTTTAACTAGAAAATTATCCATATGGCTTTTGAATTCAAGTCATTATTCAATTAATATCTTATATGTCCAATTACTAAATAATACCAAAACTAAATAAAAGATATATAACATATATTCTATCAATTTCTCCCCTTTTGACATTGTTTGTCACAATATAAAACTCCCCCTAAATAACATAATTGGACATATAAGTATCAAATTCATAATTCATATGACAAATACTCCCCTTTAATCAAACATCAAGTTTATCCAATCATCCAAATTTCTCCCTTATGGGACAAAAAGATGTTAAAAAGCAAGACGAATAGTCATACATATACCTTGAAATCTCCCCCTGAATGAAACATTCACTATAAACAATATGATGACTCTCCTTTGGGACAAAACACTATCAAAACTAAGAATGCCTTCAACATAATCAATCTCAACGAATAAAGAAACTTAAAAATTAGTAGTAAGTTCAGCGGAAGAATTATAAGCACGTGAAGATGGCAATTTACCACCAGTCAATACACATGTCAATATAACATTACTTACTTCAAATTCATAAGCCCAAGCAAATAAAGATGAGTGTGGCCAGTGTAGTGAGAGGGAGAGATAATCGAGAGAGAGAGACTCACATTGAGGAGAGAGCTGAGAAGTCTTCGATGGAGCCAAATAGAAGTCACAATATAAACTACTAAAAAGATGAGACGATAATGGCAACATAAAAACTAAAGAACTAAAAAAAATCTCTTTTTTTACGTTTCATTTTTTTAACAACACAAAAAAATACTTCAAAATGTAAAGTACACAGTCCTTGTGCCCCTCGAAGAAATTCAAACTTGGTCTTTTTCTTCGTCATATTATCTTTGTCATCGGTTTCTTCTTATGAAGTAACTGATTTATCCTTTGTCTGAACAGTTTCTTCACAAGCAGTAACTAACTGTGAATCTAGACAATTTCTTGTTTTTCCTTCACAATGTCATTGTACTTATAATTGACCCTTTCTAATCCAAGTGTACTTCGGTATCATAGGTTGCTGTTGAAAATTTAATGGAGAGTGTCTAGATTTTTGATTTTGACCCCTTTGAAACATGATTTATAACATCTTGTAGCATCTTAACCTTATGTGCTTGATCACTCCGCTAAAAAGACACGTTGGTATAAATCTTCGATTCTTTCTCAACATTTCTTCTTCTCGAACAGATCTGGACATATTATTTTTCTCCTCATTCACTTTAGAGCACTCACCCTTATAGTCAATGCCTTGAAGATCTCCTTTATCCTTACTAATTTTTATCAACTTATTTAGTTTTTCTGTGCCTCCATTCAACATTCTCAAATCTATTTCAGTACTTACCAATTTTATTCTAGCTTCACTAAGCTCATCCGACGTCAACATCAATTTATTTTCTAGCTCTTGGATGGTGTTCTTTATGGAGAGATTCTCTTCCTTCATTCTCTTATTCTTTCTACATATTTTCACCAATTTTTCATACATTAATTAGTAAGTCACGTAAATGTTCTCATTTTTATCACCTCAACCACTTTCATCACTTTCATAATCTGAGATTGAGCCTTGAGCTAATTAGTCTGCGTTTATCTCAAAATTTTCTGATTTAGTCCCTTTTTTGTCTTTAGTTACTTCCTTCTCAATTGCTGTTAAGCAAGTAATTGGGCTTTTGATGTACAAAGTAACTAACGTAGCACTATTCACAATTTCTTCTCCACTTCCATATTCACTTCCGGATTCGTTATCACTCTAAGTGCTTATATAGGATTTTCCTTTTCTCTTCTTCATGGTATTAGCACACTCCACTTGAACATGTCCGAAGCCTTGACACTCATGATATTGAATTATCTTTACCTTTCTTTCTCCCTTTTGAGTTTTGACTTGTTGTTTGAAGTTGTTGTTCTATAAACTCCCGCGTGTTGCCTAAACTCAGGTCTGGCCTTTTTTACTCTCTTCAGCCACTTACTAAACTCTCGTGTTAATAGCTTCATATTCTCATTCTCGTCGGATTCATCTTCTAAGTTATTCACGACTTTACCAATCTCGGCTTGCAATGCTAGTCCTTTCTTCTTCTCTCGATTGTCCTTCAACAAATTCATTTCAAAATTGGTAAGAATTTCAATTACCTTCTCCAATGATAAGTTATTGATGTCACGAGTCTCCTTGATTACTGCAATTTTCGGAATAAATCTTGGAAATAGTGATCTCAACGTCTTTTTGATTAGTTTCAGATTGGAATATTTCTTCCCGAGTTGATGTGCCTGATTCATTATATCGCGCAATCTTTTATAAAAGTTCCCAATAGCCTCATTTTCATCCATCTTCAATTCTTCAAACCTCACAGTTAACATATGTAGATTTGGCGCTATCACAGATTTGGACCCTTCATGAATAGTTTGCCAACCATCCCACGCTTCTTTAGCCGATTCACAGACTAATATTATTGAGAAGCGTCCTTCGTCAACAATATTAAAAATTGCATGCATTGCTTGTAAGTTTCCAAGTGCACTTTCTTCTTCAGCTCTTGTCTATTCAGGTGGATCTTTTTGAACTACCTTCCTTTATCATCAGTAATCATCGAATGCGCCTACCCATATACTACCAAATGCCAAGCTTTTATGCCCTGAGCTTGAATGAAGACTTTCATCTGTGATTTCCATATAGGATAGTTAGAACTGTCTAACAATGGTGGCCTGATAAGTGATGCTCCTCCTCTTATGGTTGTAATTACGAAACCTAGATCTGCACCAACTTGCTACCAAGTTCTGACTCGGTGACCTTTCTCTGGTACCAATTAAAAAACTGTAGGGGTAATAGTTTCATAAACTTTCCAATTTTATCGTGGACGTCTTTAGCACAAAAGAAAATAAAAGCAATCAAAACGAAATAATAAAAGGCACCAAAAATTTAGTATTGCAGTTCAGCACACTTTGCCTACGTCTTCGGAGCTCTCACCCAGCTTAATCACTTTCACCGAAGTACAATAAATTTACCAAAAGCTTTACGGAGCTGACATCACTCAACCCTTGACACTATCTCTAAACCTTGCTTCCTCTGAAAGAATTTCATACCCAATAACACGACCAACTCATGTTAACCTCGTTAGGAGATTTTTCTAACTACTTTCACTCAAACAACAATTAATAAAAAATAACTCAAGTACTTAATCAACTAAGGACTGAAAAACAATATACTTGAGATAGAAGAAAGACTTCCCTATGATTTTAATTTCTCGAAATAATCCTTCAATTGAAACAATTCAACCCAACTTTAACAGCTTCAATTAAACTATATATATAGAAGTATAGACTATAGATGAAGATCCACAGTGTTTTGCTCACAAAAACATGGCACGATCCAGATGAAGGTGTCTTGAAGAAAATAATAAACTAAACCACTCCCCTGTAGCTAACTCTAACTCACTACACCATAGCTCTCTTCACCATAGCCTATATCACTCAAAACACGTTATTCATTTGTCTTCCAAATACATACACACCCACACAGTATGTTTTTTTCATTAACAATTAACGCACACACCTTCTGTGCCACACACGCACGCCAACTCAATTGCCGCACACTCACGTTAGAGATAGACTTCTGTCGTGAATAGGAGCTGTGGACAACACGCACATTGGAGATAAACTTATACCGTGGATAGACTTATACCATGGATACAATCCCTCAAGCAATGAGAGTCCCACTACAACCATGCAACCACTCACACGCCACACCGGATTTTCTTTAGCTATATATATCAAGACATGCAAGATACACACCTACTCACGTCATTATCCAACCTTTTCATGAGATATCTTTCAATAGCTTATTGGTGCACGATGCACACAAGGAAAAAAAGTCCCACTTTAACCAAGAGTTCTATTTCAACTAGAAAATCATCCATATAACTTTTAAATCTAAGTCATTATTCAATTAATATCTTATATGTCCAATTAATAAATAATGCCAAAACTAAATAAAAGATATATATCATGCATGATAAATATCTATTTCTAGAAACCAGGCTGAAGCTAGTTAGCTACCTCTTGGTACCTCACAGCCAACTAAAGCAAATTAACATGAATGGATTATAGAGATCCTTTTCTTGTTAAGTGGGAGATCGATGGAACAATTTCGCTTCAAACTATTCCTTGATGCCTTTTATCGTTGTTTAACAGAATGGGTAAACAATTTCCTTGATCCCTTTTCGTAAATATCATTTTTCTTCCATATCATTGCTTTTCCCTCTTTTCATCTTCCAAGAATCTCCAACTTCAGTTTGAATGGACATACTAACACAAGGTCTACAGGGTTTTAGATCAACCTACCCGGCAAGTCCTTGCCTACTCATTTAGGGCTTTCAAGATCTTCTAATTTCAGGTCCTTGCATAACTAAAGTTGATACGGAAACCCCAAGAAAACAAAGTTCTTGAAACTCCCTAATCCTATTGAATCAAAACCTAATCTTTCTATTCTAAGAACATGCTAGATCAAACCCCAAATCATAAATTTGAGACCCAATCCCAAAGAAATCAGAAATCAATTTACGTTGCAAGTACTTACTTACTGATGCAAATCAATTTCTTGAAGTAACCATGAAGACATTCACGTCTCCCTTGAAAAACTCACTCGAAAATTTTATTCATCAATCAATCTAAGTTTACAAGGTTATCATAAGGTTTAAATATTCTTGACTAAGTCCTAAACCTAATAGGAATGGGTTTGCAAGCTCATTGAACATAATCTGATCCAAGTCTTAAAATAACTCAAACAAACAAAGTATACGCTACCAGTTAAAAGAACAGCCCAGAAACCAGTCCTTGAGCCTAAAATAAAAGATAATAAATAACAAGCTCAAATCTTCTTGTCTTTAAGCTCCAAGTGTATCCAGTTCAAGAATTTGAGTTAAATGGTTAGTTTGGGCTCAATTTCATTAAACTCTCCTCCAATAAGCTTGGAGTTCGCCATCTTCTCAAAATCCTTACTCCTACTCAAATCAGGGTGGATCGGTAAAGTGTCATCGACTCTGGTAGTGCCAAGCAACAGGAGACTTGCTCTTGATGTTCCTGGCAAGGTAACATTTGAGACTATTCGATCTTTCCTGGAATTTCTATTCAGCAAATCATTCGTTTCCTTGATCTATTCAGCAAATTGAACTAATCATTGTTGCTGGTTTCATTAGCGGAGAATGTAAAGTTGAAGAAGTCTGAGAGCTGGGACTTGAGTTTCCCAGCCTTTTTTTAAAGTATGTCCATTGCAGATACAATGCCAGGCTCCACGGAACCCATACTCTCTCCATTCTGACTATTAAGATCAAGGGAACTAGGCTTTTCTTGCATCCAGCTGATAAAATAGGTAATGGGCTTGAGATAACGAGAATCTGCTGTATACATTGGCTGTGCGTTCCATTATTAATAGATTTCATGAAAAGTTTTAGGTAGAGACGTAGTGACCCATTTTCTAGTAGTTAAATCCACATGGATTTTTATGAACCGTAAAGTTGTTATTTTGTAATTGGAAGATCACTTTTCTTTTTACTTAACTGAAACAACCTCTTTTTTAAAATTAATGGATCAAGTTCGGGTTGATTAAGTCTCAGGTTGACCTGGGCTCAGACTACATATTAATTGAAAATTTAAGATTTTTTTGAAAATTTTAAAAATTAAAATAATTTCCACAAGTTTTTAAAATTATGATAATATTTACATCTTTTATCAATATATTGTATGTGTGAACTCATTTATTGTGTGCGAAAAAGAAAAAGAAAAAGAAGGAGCACCAAAGTTTGTAACAGCGACGGTCAAAACACGCGTGATATTTGCTGTTATATCTCCAGAACATGCGTACCAATGACCGTCCCCGCCGTTGATGTCAACATCACAAAACCTGAAGTCAACAAAAATTTTCTTTGTTGTTTTCAAAATGTGATTCAGGTGGGGTGCCCAAAATTTTTAATATCTAAGTTTAATGATCAAACTCGAAGTTTGATTGAGCTTTATTTATTTTATTTTAGAATTTAGATTTTTTTGTTAAAATAAATGTTTTAAAAACCAAATCACCGGTAAAACAAATTATATCAGACCGTCGTAAAATTGACCAAAGACGAAATAAAATTAAAAAATTATAATATAATTAAAAGAAATTATTTTTATCTATAAAAAATTGAAGTTTAATTGAAATTTTTAAATAAAAATTAATTAATTTATTTTAGTTTATAAGAACATATTAATTAATTTTTAACAAAAAAGTTATTAAAATAAATCGAACCGAAAAGTTAAAAGCTAAACAAAAAAGTTAAAAAATTCAAGATTTTTACGATTGAATTGATTAAACCAGTTGAATTTTTTAATCATCGGCTAAAACTATTGCATTTTAGCAAGAAGAGAATATAAATACGGGATTTAAATTTTTAATTTAAATTTAGACTAAAATTCAATTTTAATTTAAATAAAGTTTTATTTATTAATTTAAAATCAAATCTAATTATATTTAAATTATTTTACCACTTTTAAATTGAAGTGATTCATGAGAATTATTTAAGTATTTCACATTAGAAATCTTGAATTTAAAATTTTAAATATTTTTATTGATTTTTTTATGTTATCTGGATGATTTTAATAAGTAATTATATTAAATTCATTACTTAGATAATTAATATGTAATTAAAGATTTTTTTATTAAAAGGAGAAAAACGCTACAAATTACATGCTAATCCCTACGGGTGCATGTACAAAAGTGATGACCCTGACTTAAAATTGACGGCAAAAAGAGTCGGCACGCCTCCCAAACGCAGAAACAGACCCTTCGAATGAGTTATGTTATTGTCAATCCTGTAATGTCAGTGTCCAATCGTGTTTTTTAAGTCAATGATTCTCTGCAGTTGCAGAATAAAATATAAAAGAGAAAACAGTAAAGCTGAAACGTACAATTATTGTAATGTGCTGCTGCTGCATTCAAAACGTAGCCAATTTCCAAATTATTTTTATCACTCATGTCAATCCATTTTATATTGTAATTTATTGTCAATCAATTAAATTAAAATTATTATTTAACTTTATTGAGGTATACATATTTATAAATTCTTAAAACTTTATTTAATCTATATCTAACTAATAATAATTACAATTTTGGTAAAAGATAAATTTCATAAAATGCAATAAATTCTTTAAAATTTAACAAATTAAGAGGGCATTACACAAGCAAAATATGTATAAAAAACAGTTTTTTATTAACAAGAGATAAATTTGTGTATATTAAGGGGCGCTTAGTTCACAGAAAGTAATGGGAATAAGAATAAGAATGAATATAGTAAGAAATGAGAATGAAGTATAGTCAACAATGAATCCCATTCTTCTAGTAATCCAC
This sequence comes from Erythroxylum incrassatum, assembly GCA_026546855.1. Lineage (NCBI taxonomy): Eukaryota > Viridiplantae > Streptophyta > Magnoliopsida > Malpighiales > Erythroxylaceae > Erythroxylum > Erythroxylum incrassatum. The sequence goes on along the minus strand of JANVCL010000212.1, from coordinate 25,539,782 downwards.
AAGTATAGAGTATTGCTAAAAATGAGGGAATAAAAATGTTACCCCTTTAATATCAAACATGAGTTTTCATTCTATACCTATAAATTTTCAAACTTCGTAAATTGTTATTATTATTATTGTCGGAGTTCTTGTTTTTGTTTTTGTTCACCAGCAAAGAATCTGCTAAACCTATGTCACGAATGGTAGAATAAGCAAAGCGATAACTGATACCAGAAGCAAGAGATCACAAATATCAAATGGGAAGAATGTGTACTAATTGCTCTCGGTGGCTTTTCTAAAATAAATGTTTATGAGAGAGATTTATAATAATCATTATTAAGGTTCCAAATACACGATTAATAAACTACAAAAAACAAAATAATAATTACTAATTTACAAAAAGACTCTATTTGCAAGTTTAATTTATTTTGCTAATATTAAAATTTAATTATGTGAATGGAAAGTTTATAACCATTCAAAGTAGGATCTCCTGATTAAGGAAAGGTTCATTTCTCTTTTCTGTTTCAGTTGAATATAGAATGATGGAGTAGTCAAATCCGCGTTGGCTAAAGCTTTGAATAGTATTATCAAGACAGTCCTCTCCTTCCAGAGGTACGCGTATGAGAAGTAGAACATATAGTACTGTTCAATCCTATTACCTGTAACTTGTTACGGCTGAGTATTACATGTTGCATATATCCATAACTAAGTAATTGACCTGTTTCAGAAAGTTTCAGGGTCTTCTATTATGCCCCTTTGTGTACACATAGTCTAGATGAGCTGCTAAAGTTCTTCTCATCATCAAGCACTCTTCTTCTCCAACCCCTTCGCAGCTTTCGTCCACTTCTGTTTCTGCAACACCCTGATCATATAAACACACAAAAAGGCCCATAAATTAAAATCATAAGCAATACGATATTAAATTTAACCAAGTTCTTGTGATCAACAGAAACTCATGATCAAAATTTCCAACCTGATTTTGATCTTTTGCGTTGGAATCGCTGTAAAAGGCTGGCTCGGGACGGGCAGCTTGACAGAGCGTAAAGCAGAGGAGGAGGGCTATGCAGAAGAGGGTGTTGAAGCTATGCTTTGACATTTTTGATTGGTCGGACAATAGCAGAGATAAGGTACACTTCAGCAAGATTATTTTTTTAAGAAGCGCAAGAGCCGTTTGGAGTGTGGAGTTTGTCGGGTGCATATATAGGAATTTATTGAAGGACATGATGCGTGTATTCGTGTGAACTTGGCCGGCTGACACAAGACTTGTAGATTCTAATCTGGGTAAAAGCTACACAAAAAAGGGAAATAATATTTAATGATTTTGCATCCCCTGTACTTAAGCTAATGTTATGAATGCTGAACTCGGATTAATATTGAATTTAGTTTTAATATAATATGGGGATGGTGCCGATAAATATAGGATATTATTTTAGAACATTTTAAAAAATTATAAAATAATTTCTTAATTTTAGAAAATTTTAAAATAATCTCTTAATATATTATGTCATAATTATATCTTAAGAAATCTTAATAATATAAAAGTAATATAAAAATATTTATTTATTTTTATTAATATTATTTTCAAATTATTTTATAAATTAAAATAAATTTAATTTCAAATATTATCTTTACATATTTTAAAAGTTATTATATGTATATATATTAAAAATATTTATTATCAATATAAAATTATTAAATTATTAAATATGATTATATTAAATTAATATATTTAATCATGTGATCTATAATCACTCTGTATAAGTCTAATGACATAAAAATTTATTTAATACATTCTTATTTGTATTTTTATTATTTATTAAATAAATTATAGAAAATTTTATCATATTTTTCTTTATGTATGAGTAATTATTATTTTATAAAGGAGAAATTTTAATTTTTTAATTTAGTCTTAGATTTTTTAAAATTTATAATTCTAAATGTATTTTATTGCTATTCTAGGCACTGATCAATACCGGACGATACTAATTGAAAGAGTCGATACCGACCTGTATGAGAGTTCCATGTAAAACTTTTTGTGTGGTATTAATTTTTTATTCAACAGTCGATACTCGACTAATGTAGATCGATATTCTAAACAATGACTGAAGCTTAATTGCTAAGAAGACATCATTGGTTTCGCGAATTTTCCGAATGCCAAGACTCCCCATCTCTTTTGATTTACAAACTTCCTCCCAGTTAACTAAGTGAATCCGCTTTTTGCCCTGAGACGAGCCCCACATAAATTGTAGCATTAAGTTTTCCAGTGTATCACAAAGACTACGGAGCAACCGAACCGTCTGCATAGTATAACTGGGAAGAGTCGCTATGATTGATTGAGCTAAAGTGATGCGTCCTGCAAAGGACAAAAGTTTGGCTGACCAGCATAATAAGTTTTGGTGAACCTTGTCAAGAATGTATTGATAGGTTCTTTTGTTCACTCTTTCGTACAGAAGCGGAACTCCAAGATAACGTCTGAGGTCCTTCGTCTATTTGAAACCCAGTGCGCTGCTTAACTAGTGAGTCGTCGAAGGAGGAATATTTTTGGAATAATAGCACCAAGATTTATCTTGGCTGACTCGTTGTCCTGAAGCAGCATAGAAAGAATTTAAAGTATCCCGAATTATGTCCACTTGATCAATAGAAGCTGCAGAGAAAATGATGAGATCGTCAAGGAAGAACAAGTGAGAAATAAGTGGGTCATTTTTGCTTAATTTAATAGGCTGCTAGCGACCTTGTGTCACTGCTTGAGTAATTGATTGTCCTAGACGTTTCATACACAAGACAAAGAGGTAAGACGATATGGGATCACCCTGTCGAATACCTTTGGAGGGACTAAAGGCCTCGTTGAGCTCACCATTCCAACTTACTTGTAGGGAAACTAAGGAAGTGCACTTCATAATGAGATTAATCAATGACTCGGGAATTCCTATATCGAATAAAGGGTCTTGAATGAAATCCCATGACAGCTTATCATAAGTTTTCTTAAGATGCACCTTTATAGCCATTATGCTTTTTTGACCGGTTTTCTTTTTCATGGTGTGGATGACTTCTTGGACGATAATAATATTATCCGTAATCAAGTGCCCTGGGACAAAACTGCAAAGGGTTGGAGCCACCAAGTCTTCTAGGTAAGGTTTAAGCCAATTAACAATGATTTTAGTAATGACTTTGTAGATCACAGAGCATAAAGCAATTGGTCT
>JANVCL010000212.1:25493903-25523599 GCA_026546855.1 Erythroxylum incrassatum | reverse complement strand
AAAGTAACTCATATAAAGTGTCATTATTTTACATCACTTTCGTAACATCTTAAAATAGTAACCTTTTATAATGTTTAATAACACTTAAAAAAATTGTTATCAATGATAAATTATATGTTATAAAATCATAAACTGTTACTTATCAAATTAATAATCATAACATTTTAAGACATAATGTTACCATAGATAGGTATTTTATAACATATTATCAAAAGTGTTACTATCTGATGTTATTGTATGTCATTTTTGTTGTAGTGGAGCCAACCTCCAGGCTTTCGAGATTCACTTCGGCCTCATTATGTATGCTTACTTTAAAAGGCCATCTATGGGCTAAAACAAAACCCACATGCCTGGTTTCATAAATTAAAATATTTTCTTCTTAGTGCAGGCTTTTAGGGGTGCAATTCTGATACTTCTTTATTTTTACGCCAACATGGAAAATCACTGACATATATGCTAGTCTATGTCGATGAACTAATTCTTACAGGCAATAATGATCACCTTCTTTCTCAATTTATTGATCAACTGCGTACAACCTTTTCTCTCAAGGATTTGGGCTCTTTCAACTACTTTCTTCGGGCTGAAGTCAAATGGCAAGGAGGATGTCTTTTCCTTAATCAGTCTAAATATGTGCTTGATGTGCTTTCCAGGGCAAATATGGAAGGCTGTAAACCTATGCCAACCCCAACTGCTCCAGGCTTATAGCTTGTTTCCACTGGAGTGAAAATAGATGATCCTAGCTTGTACAAACAAAATGTTGGAGCTTTACAATATGCAGCTATAACTCGACCTGACATTGCCTATGGGGTAAATCAGGTATGTCAATTTATGCATGCTCCTACTGTTGATCACTGGACAGCAGTGAAGCGTATTCTTCGCTTTCTCAAAGGCACATATCAATATGGCCTAGTCATTCATCCTTCCTCGAGGGTTAAACTTGCAACTTATTTAGACATTGATTAGGCTGGTGATCCATAAAATTTTTTATCTATACAGGGCTATTTTGTCTACTTTGGTAGGAACTTACTTAGCTAATCGTCTTCTAAATAACATTCTGTAGCTCGTTCGAGTACATAGGCTGAATATAAGGGGCTTGCTGTTGCCACTGCTGAATTTATATGGATTTAACAAGTCCTTCCTTACCAAGCTCCCCAATTATGTATTATGTCAATTTGTCCGCCACTTATTTATCATCCAATCTAGTGTTTCATAAACGCTCCAAACATATCAGAATTGATTTTCACTTTGTTCGTTAAAAAGGAGAACGTGGTGATTTTCGAGTGGTTCATCTTCCAGCTTGTTACCAAGTTGTAGATATCTTCATTCTTCACCAAAGCCCTGCTTGAATGAACCTTTCTCCTTTTTCAACACAAACTAAATCTTATTCCGACGATCAGTTTACGGGGCATGTTAAGGAATGAATCAATTCTTGCACTGAGGAAAGAATCAATTATTTACCTTGTAATTATGCCTAGAGATTGTATAATATTAAGACAATCTTTCCTTGTATGATTTGTCAACACATTAATTTAGTGTAACGTAATTCTTGTAGAGATGATATGTGAAACCTACCTCTCCACAAGTTGTGTGAGAGACAGATTCCAAAAGCTCCATTCTTGTTTAAGGAGAGACAAAAGAGAGTAACCAGAACCGGAGTTGATACGGAAGATATGATGCAAATAAAGCAGTATTACCACTGTGCCATTGCATCGCATGCTCCTATTTAACTATTTTGTGCAATTTCTTTGGAGTCCAGTTAAGTGACCTTTCCTTATAACGTTATACATTTTAGTTTCACGTCAATGACCCCCTTCGTCTCTCTTTCTCCTTCTCTCTTGTCCCTACTTCTGCTTTTGCATGAATAAATTCCCAAGTCGATTCCCTTCATTGAACATAGCTCGATCTACATCTGTAAAGAAGATGCAGCAAAGTAATACAGGCATATAGACCTCGTACGGAGACATGTTGGTTTTGGTTGACATGCATGCAAATTAATTGAATATATCATATTAAACCTTAAAAGACAGTCACTTACGTTAATGTGCTTCAATGTCTAGGTTCGATCATGATCTTGGTATCAGGTATAGTAAGTATTAATCTTCTTCAGGCAAAGAGTGACGGCACAGACAGGCCGCAGAGTTTCTTTCTTCTAGTTCTGCTCCATTATTGACAAGTTAAGACCAAAACAATTAAGCCCTTAAATGCGAGAAAAGCATAGGTTGCGTTATTACTTGTCACTGGCAGGAGCTTGCTCCGTCTCATGCCATTCAAACTATGGATTTGACGGCAATTCTAGTTAGCCATTTTGCAACGATTCTGAAAATTGTCGCCAAAAATACACTTATGGCGACGCTTTCGTAAACCTGTCGTAGCCGTTTTACCACACCTCGCACTTATTCGAGATATTCAGGACCTTTTAGCCAAGTTGTGGCACTGCGCGCTTCAACATGTCCTCCGCGAGGAAAATTAGTGCGCGGACTTCCTTGCTAAACGTGGCTCTACGCAGCCTCCCAATGGTCCTTTTGGTTGACGCCACCTCTTGGGCTCCGCTTGCTGGAGGCATACTCCCGATCTATTGTGTTTCTGAAGAGCTAGTTATTTTGCTGCTCCCTTTCTTACCAAAAAAATATTATATATTATATGTTTCTCACTTTAATTTTTTATAATAAAATTTAGCTGAACTTATTTTTAATAACCTTATTATTTTAAGTTAAACACGTAAGCTTGATATCATTATTTATTTCTTTCAGCGAATTTATAAGTGAAAAAAGGAAAAACGTAATTTACAAGGTTAGTTGTCAAAAAAAAGTTTAAATTTTTTTCAATATTTTAATTATAGTCTGAACTTAAAAAAAGTAATAATAAAATTTTCAAATTTTTAATTTTTAATTTTTTTCAATTATAGTTTAAACTAAAAAAAGTGACAATAAAATATTTAAACTTTCATTTTTTTCAATTATGACCTGGCGTTATCTATTATTTTCTTGATACTTTCAACTATTTGTATTATGTTTATTCTTCTGAGACTTTAAAATAGTATCACATTATAACGTACTATATCAATAAGGTTGTCGAAGTTGTGTATTCTGATTTAAGTCATTTTTAAACTTAACGAAAATACAAACGTCATGTTAGAATTAAAAAATATAAATTTGAGCAATTTATTGCTATTTTTTTAAGTTTGAGTTATAATTAAAAATTTTAAAATTTTGGACATTTTATTGCTAGCTATAAGTAAAAAAATTGACTAAAATTTAAGTTTTTTTATATAAGTAACCCTAATTTATATTTTAAAAAGTTCCTAATACAATACATGAAAGTTTCAGATCGAACTGTATTCTTGCCGAACCAGTTTAACACGTGCGGTTGTAAGAATCTGTCTTTATTAATTGAAAAAAGATCTTTTATTTTGGTTAATCTGATTCTACTCTGTTCTATACCATCGGCAAAGAGAGCAGCACCAGTTATCCCATCCCGTATTAATGCGGGGGGATAATGTTAATCTAATTATGCTCACACGTTTAAATCAGGAGTTCAGATCTCTTATTTAATATTATGATGTCTTATTGTGTCCAATAAATTTTAGTTATTTATTTATATAGGTCTCGTAAAAGATTCATATAGAACCCGTAAAATAAATGATTAAAATTTTATAAAATATAATAAGAAAGAGTAAAACTTGATGAAAAATCTGAATTATTAAATCAGGGGCTTCGACTTCTGTTAGTAGGTCCCACGACTCCTTATCCCGGAATCCACTGCCCCTCCACCACTGCAGTTGGGCGGCTAGACGATTGCCACCAAGACACGCACGCTGTGTCCTTCCAGTCAAAACCTAAACCCACACGCGTATAAAATCATCTCTTCGATTTCTTATAATTCCCTCAGAGCTATTTTTAATAAGCCTTTACTCTTTGTTAATCTCCTGTCGGCGAGTGTGTATCGTCCCACCTGTCATGTGTCAGTCTGCCTCCACCGTCAATAATTGCCCTGTGTCATTATCTCCGGTGGTTGTTTCCGACGATGTGTTGGTGGATGAGATTGCGATCTCTAGTCACGGTGACTACACAAAGGATATTCCCGACGAGTGTTTGGCTTATGTGTTCCAGTTCCTCGCCGGCGGTGACCGGAGTAGTTGCTCTCTGGTTTGCCAGCGGTGGTCGCGCGTTGAAGGACAGAGCCGATACCGACTATCTCTCAACGCGAGGGCCGGGATTCTGCCGTCGATTCCATCTCTATTCGAGCGATTCGATTCAGTCTCTAAACTCTCTCTTCGCTGTGATAGGAAGTCATTCAGCTTGGATGATGAAGCTCTGGCGATGATCTCGGTCCAGTGCCGTAAAATCACGCGTCTCAAACTCCATGGTTGCTGTCAAATCACCGATCTCGGTATGGCTGCGCTCGCTCAGAACTGTAAGAGCTTGAAGAAGGTCTCTTTTGGATCATGCGCTTTTGGCGCCAAAGGCATGAATGCGGTTCTCGACCAGTGTACTACTCTGGAAGAGCTCTCGATTAAGCGTCTCAGAGGAATATACAACGGAAATGAACTGATCAGGCCCGGTGCTGTGGCTTCATCGTTGAAATCAATTTGTTTGAAGGATCTTTTCAACGGCCAAATTTTTGAGTCTCTGGTGGTTGGATGTAAAGAGCTCAGGACTTTGAGGATAATTCGTTGTTTCGGTGATTGGGATAAGGTGCTTGGAATGATCGGAAGTGAAAACAGTTTGTTGACGGAGAAACGCCTTGAGAAGCTTCAGGTGAGCGATCTTGCACTTGCGGCGATCTCTAAATGTTTGAAAATTGAGATTTTGCATATGGTTAAGACGGCTGAGTGTTCAAATTCGGGAATTGTTTCGGTGGCTGCGAGTTGTAAGCAACTTAGGAAGCTTCGCATTGATGGGTGGGGGGTGAATAGGATAGGGGATGAAGGTTTGATTGCTATAGGCAAGCATTGTTTGAATCTACAAGAGTTGGTTTTGATAGGTGTTACAATATCCCTATGTAAATATTAGTTAGGTAGTTGTTAACTGTATTTTTCGTTCCTAGTAAATTAAGCGGTTATTGGTGTACTGCTATATATACAACTGTACAGCTATTTCTTGATTTAAGAATTCAATTCATATTTCTCTACTTCGTCTACGTCTCTGCGTTCCTCTGTTACATGGTATCAAAGCCTTGCGACGATCGCAATCAGACTTGTTTCCGCACTTGATTTTCTTTGAAGCCATGGCTACGTTGCATGGTGACGTTGTTCATGAAGCTCCTTTTCCAGCACAGACTCGTGATCTTGATGGAGATCCTTTGCATTTGCAAAGCTCCGATCATCCAGGAATGCTTCTGGTTGCCACTCCTCTCACAGGTAATAATTACTTTACCTGGAGTATTGCTGTTAAAACTAGTCTTGAAGCTAAAGACAAGGTGTGTTTTATTGACGGAAGTTTTCCCGCTCCTTCGAACCCTACTCTTTACAAGAAATGGAAGAAAGTTGATTCCATGATTAAAGCGTGGCTTTTGAATTCTATGACTAAGGAGATGTCAGATACTTTCATATATTGTGCTAGTTCCAAGATATTGTGGGATACGATTGAGAAACGACTTGGTGAAAATAATGGTCCTCTTCGGTACCACTTACAAATAGAGGTGTCCTCTTTGGAACACGGTTCTGACTCTGTTACGGCTTATTATAGCAAACTGAATCGGTGTTGGGAAGAGTTAAATAGGCTTATGCCTCTACCTAGGTGTCATTGTCATGGCTGTGTATGTGATTTCCCTGGTTTACTGGCTGAGAGAGAGGAGTCTGCTAGATTAATGCAATTCCTAATGGGATTACATCCAACGTTTGATAATGTGAGGAGCCAGATTTTGAATTTTGAGCCATTGCCAAACATTGACAAAGCTTATTCTATGGTATTGCGAGTTGAGAAACAGCGGCAAGTAAGCATGGTTTATGGCAGTACTGTTCCTGATGCTAGTGCTTTTTTGGCCAAGACTTCTAGTGCTAAGGGTGGTAGCTATAAACGAAAAGATGTAAACAAAAAGGATAGATTTTGTGATCATTGTAATGTGGCTGGTCATACACGGGATGCGTGTTTTAAGCTCCATGGTTATCCAGACTGGTTCAAGGCTTTAAAAGAAAAGAAAACAGCAGACAAGCTAGGAGAAATGGTTAATTTGGTGCAACTTGAACAGTCTGATATCACACCCGTAGACAATGTGGCACCTGATGACAGTCTTGCTAGCGCTCTGTGGGAGTCTTAGTATTGGTGATGCGGAGATTGCCTGCATTGCTGCAAAATGCCTAGCTTTGAAGAAGCTTTGTATTGGGGGATGCGCCATTTCCAATGTTGGTATTGAAGCTATTGCTTGGGGATGCCCAAGTTTGATTAAGGTCAAGGTAAAGAAATGCGGGGGTGTGAGCACTAGAGCTATGGATTGGTTGCAGGGAAGAAGAGCTTCACTGGTTGTTAACTTTGATAGTACTAGTGAAATGGAAGTTCAGGATTCAAGTGGCAATGATGCTGGAGGTGAAGAAAGTGGCATGGACTTTTCATTCATGAGTGAGCTAGTTGTTTTAGCAGATGGTAGACGAGAAGCACTGGTACGTTGACCTTGTTTAACTCATAGTTAGGGCCTTTGCCAGTAGGAATTATATTTTACGAGAGGTCAAACAACGAGGACATTTCAAGTATTGCCATGGTTGGTACGGTGAGAAGCCTACTGTTGCTTTTGATCACACAATTCTGAAAATAATACAGAGGTTTCGTCTGCAAGTTGGTTTTATTCTGACCTTTTATCTGTGAATTATGCATCCAATTTCAATGGAAAAGGAAACCAAAAGAAAGTTTCCCCTTTGCCATTACTTAGAATCAGCACATCTTTTGTTTCTTTACAATAACGTAGATTATTAATGCATTTGTGTTCTTAAAATGCTTGTAGTTTGTCACTTTCCTGCAACCTAATTGAATTAGTACCCTTTGGATTTGGCAGTGAACGGGCCATAAAGCACTAATTGACACACTAAAGTTGGGGTACAGAAACTAAAACTGATGTTATGATGTTAGGGCTCCTCTTGATTCTCTCCCTTGGACTCAAAAGGTGGAACGCCCACTCTAGGCATCCCCACATTCCGGCTCGACATTATGTGAGGGAGGTAAATCACGATCTAATTTCAGCTAGCTTCTCGAAAAGGTGACCCAGTGCTCAGTGCGCACAAAGAGTTACCACATTGGATGAACTTTCACACTGCCGTTATCGAGACTCGAACCTGAAATCTTAGACTTGCTTTCCTTCCTAATGATTAACTGGGTTACCCGCTCAGGCTCTTGATTCTCTCCCTAACCGTACTTTCCTGGTACTTCTCTAAAGTCAGAACTTTTTGGGTTAGAATCGGGACTCCTAGCTGGAAAGGAAGATTTTGTTCCTGCACATACACTCTGATATGTTTAAAAGACCAGAAAGAGAGAAATAGTTGAAATTATCAATTAATACTTGTAGCTATGTAGCCCGTTTCACTTTATCCTTTCCATGTGACCAGGGTTGAATTCGTGGTGGATATTCTGGTACTGTACGTATCTGTAGTAATCTACTAAGCCCAGATCTTCTGATTGGAATGAATACATATAGTAAAGTCCAACTTTTATAAATTCTATCCACAGGTTTCTAAGTATAGAAACCTTTTTAGTCCATATAACCAAATGCCAAAGAATGCAAAGAATGATAATGAATTAAAGTAAATTTATTAGACGATCCATGCAAAGAAATAAAATAGTGGAAATTAACTTTTATTAATTATTTGAAGTATAAAAATGGTTACTGCCCACCTTAATATAAGTTAGGATCTCTATTCTTTATAAAATTTTGATGGTATAGTTCATCAAATAATTTAATTACACCTAAAATTTGTAAAGATGACTCATATAATTGAAAATTTATATTAAATTGTAAAAAAAATTCATAATTAAAAATCTATTTAAAAAACAACTTTTTCACATACGCCTTAATTAGCGTTTAAATCATCTAACTTTTTTGTTTATATTTTAACTTTATGATTCAATTTTTTAATAATTTTTGTTATTAAAAATTGATTAGTTTATTAATTAATCGGTTAATTTTTGTAAATTAATATATTTTTATAAAATAAAATAAAATAATTAAATTTTATTTAATAATTTTTTAATAAAAGTTTAAATTTTTTAACCCAATAAAAATAGCCTCTTTTAATTATATTTTAAATTTTAATTTTATTTAATCTTTAGCTAATTTTATATCAATTTATTGAGCTTTTTTACATTTCTTATTAACTCTTTTTAAAACATTAGTTGTTACATACAAAATTTCAGTTATTAGGAAATTTTGATATTGTAAGAAAACTGATCCCTCCCCCGTCCATTATTAAGAAGAAGAAAAAAAAAACAAAATAACAAATGGATTTGGATACCTAAAATACCCTTAAAAAGATTTATATTGGCGATGCAAAGCTTAAACCCTCGCCGCCGCTCTCCGCCGTCCTTCTTCTCTTCTTTCTCCTTATTCCGATGGAGGACAAACGCGCCACCGCAATATCCTCAGCACCCACAAAGGTAAACTTCACCCTCGCCATCCAGCTACAACTTACGTGGAACTTGTTTCATGTACGGTCTTTTTAACTTTTGAATAAACATAAATTGTGAGCAGGTTCTCGTAGATATTGTAAAGTTAACTCAAAAACACGGGTTTCAAGGTAGTAAAGGAAGCTGGACAGATTTTCTTGATGTTTATGATCCAAAGATCGGGTCTTGCTTCTGTGACCCGGCAAGGAGGTCCCGTGAGACTTTGGTTTCTTTTCTTCAAACTTTTACAGAGAAGGGGCATGTAAAGGTGAGATATAATTCGAAGAGGTTTCTTTCTAGGATGTGTTATTTTGCAATGGGTGCCAATATTTTTTTCATTTCAGTTTTTTGCTCATGTTCTTCGAAAGCATTCCTACTTGGAGTTGCTGGAAAGGATTAGAGAAGAATCTCCAGAGGATGGATCTCGGGTACAGGTGCAGTTCGGTAACTTAGTAGTTTTCTGTAGGTTGGTTGAGCTTGCAGCTTCTGTATCGAAATATCATTGTGACCTCATCTAATCTCTGTTGTAATCATGGTTAATTATCAATTGTGGCAGTGCAGGGGCTGGTCCGGTTGACCCTTCAACACCCACTTTACCTGTCCAAGTATGCATTCCCGTCCTATCACAAGGTATGATGTTTTAATATTTTGGCTCATTTTGAGTTACGCTTGAATTTACTTTGATTGGTTATGTTTTCTTTCCCTAGACATTGCTTCAAGTGTTTAAGCATGGAAAAACTGTATTACCTTAATTCTATTGTGGCTTTTGAAGGCCTCCTGTTTGTATTTCAGCTTTATCCTGTTATGTGAATGTTGGAGATGATGGGACGTAGATACGCCAACGCAGTGCAATAAAATCTCTCCCGGCTTTGTAAACTTGTGAGGAAATCACCGAATGGAAAAAACCACAAAAACTTCGAATTAAAATCAAAGAAAGGCATACCAAATTTTAACCGTAATCTAAAATATTTCCACTATTTAAAATAATATGTACAACAAAATCTTTCTAGATAAAACTAGAGGTAATATACTGAGATACTCAAGAGATTAAACTCTTGGAAATACAAAGAGAGGGAAGAAATATCTCACAAATAGAAGAACACTGCCAAATTATCGAGCACAAAATTGTGATTAACAATAACCTCAAGACCTAAGTCTTGAAATATTGTTGATAAAATATCAGCTAAATCAGATTACGAATAACTTTCGATCGAAAGTTTAATCGAAGATATATCTCTATCTATTTTTTTCTTCTTTCATTGAGCTTATATTGATCTGGATACTCATTTTTTTAATGGTTAAACCTTCCCTCTTGGAGGTCCCTCCATTAAGGACATCCCACAGCAAAATGGAAGGAAGATTTGAGTAGAGTTTTTCCCTATAAATAGACACTAAGAGAGAAGACTTAACCATCTAGACAAAAAAAGTTTTCAACGCAATACAAGCTTAGTGAAAGAAGAGAAAGATATATCTTCGATTAAGCTTTCAATCGAAGGTTATTCTTGGTCTGATTTAGCTGATATTTTATCAACGATATTACAAGACTCAGGTCTTGCAATTATTGTGGATCACAGTTTTGTGATTGATATTTGGTACAATGTTTCTCTATTTGTGAGATATTTCTTCACTCTTTTTGTATTTCCAAGAGTTTGATCTCTTGAGTATTTCGGTGTGTTACCACTAGTTTTATCTAGAGAGATTTGGTTGTACAATTGAACTTATAAATATCGGCACAGGGTAAAATATTTGGTTAATTATGGTTTATGACCCATTATTTCAAATAATGGAGATATTTTGGACTACGGTTAAAATTCGGTGTGCCTTTCTTTAATTTTATTTCGGAGTTTTTGTGGTTTTCCCCACTTGGTAATTTTCTCACGGGCTTACAAAAGACAGGAGAGATTTTATTCTACTGCATTAGTGTGTTTTCCTCCCTATAAAAGAAGGCCAGGGCAAAGATTGTATTCAAATTCTTTCTTGTGCTTTCTCCTTGACCCTGGTGTAACACCTTCATAGACTTCTCTAATCAATTTAAATGTTCTGTTTATCCCACATATGATATCTCATCCGGGGGCAAATACCATAGTGTTCTTGTTCTTGTGACTTGGAGGTGCCATATTCTAATTCCATTGGATAGATTGTGGCTCTCCACACTGTTATATGACTAGTGGCCTCCCTATTGTGCCAAAACAATATCTTAGCCCTTTATTTCCTTTTTTTCCCTTTATAAGCAAAACATGGATTATTTGTCATCAAAATAGCCTTTCGGTTGTTCCAGTCTGAGTAGTGGAAGTTGAGAGGCATAATGCGGTATTCTATCTGTAGCTATTTGGAGTTCTGGTCTTGAAATTAACACAAAAATTGGAGCATTATCCTCCCACTATCCCCCAATCCCTCCTGTTGTCTCCAGGAGGTTGCTACGTCCATATAATTTGTTGTTTGCTAAGCATCATGTGCCGTAGCGGTTATTAGTAAATTATGGAGTGTATTCTTGTTGATCTATGGAAATGTTACTGCAGGAGTGGGTGGTAACGAAACTCAGTAAGAAAAACAAATCATTGGTTTCAGATGCACTGCTTGCTATTGATTGTGAGATGGTTCTTTGTGAAGATGGCACTGATGCATTAGTCAAGATCTGCGTTGTGGATCATGATTTACAGGTATGTGCAACCCTTCTGTTTCTGTTTTCTACTGTTGGATTATTTAGTCTATGTAATGGATGTAATTATAGTCCGGTAGAGTTAATTAGGAATGGATTCTCTTTTGTATTACTGATGATTTGCACCCTGAAATTTAGTGACGTGAAGCTATGGCTCTCAGGTAAAACTTAATGAACTAGTAAGGCCATGCAAGCCAGTTGTGGATTATAGGACTGAGATTACTGGAATATCTGCAGCAGATTTAAGCAAAGCGTCTTATTCATTAGCAGATATACAGGTATCATTTTGTGGATTCTTGTAAGATCATCAATTGCAGTACCCTTGGATTAAGCTAGTTTATACTTACTGTAGAAATCCGTGAAGAATTTAGTGTCAAAGAGAACTATTTTAGTGGGTCACAGTTTGCAGAATGACTTACGAGGTTTGTGCAGTTATTTATCCCATGTTGACTTGTCTCCTTGACAATTTAGATTTTTATTTTATTTTCTGAAGATAGTTGGCGTGCTTATTTGTATCTGAATTGATCTCCGTTGACAGCACTAAAGTTGGACCATTCAATAGTTATCGATACCTCATTTATTTACAGGAGTGTAGATGGACTCTCACCTTCCTTGAGTAATTTGTGTAAGGTAAGCTGCCGAGATAATTCATGTCTGTATGCTATGTCTCTTCTGTCAGATTTATGATAATATAAGCTGTACTCTGCATTGGATTTCCTGTTTTAAGTGGAGAATTTTGATTATAATATATCTCAAGATCATAAATGGCTCTTCACCTATCTAAATAGGTTCTGATGGATTGGTAATGATGGTCTCTTAATACTCCTTTGTGCAGAATTGGATTTATTACTCTTTTTCAGACTGAATCGGGGCTTTTTGATTAACCTCACGAATGTCTTTCCATGTCTTATTAGTCTGAACACATGACTTGTTTATGTTCAATTACGATCAAATTTCTCTAAAACATAGCTAACAATGTTGAGCTCTTTTTCCGGCAGTCTGTGCTAGGCTATGAACTTCGTGAGGAAGGTGCTGCACATAACTGTCAAGATGATGCAATTGTTGCTATGAAACTTGTTCTTGCTAAGATTGAGGATAAGGTTGATAATGACCTTGCATACTTGCAAGAGGATGTAAAGAATGTAAGTTGGGTAATGGTGTTTCTTGGAGTCAGAATTTTTAAATGTATTATCATTCTTATATAATAAATTTGTTTTACTCTCGAAGGTGCCTGAAGCTGAAATGGCAAAGCTTCTTCTTCACCGGATACCAATTACTGTCCCCAGTGAAGAATTACAAGGGGCACTTCCAGTGAAATTTAGTATAGAACTGAAGGTTAAGTAATTTGAGTTTGCAATGTTATTTTTCTTTTCATGATTGCATAAGGCATGTATGCTTAATGAGGACGTGCAAGCTTGTAAAATAAATGCTTCTTACAAAGTTTACTTGGTCAAGGATTGGTTATCGGAATCTGCTTGGAGAAAATTCTACTTCAACATGTCTCTAAATTTTTACCGTATAAAATGGTGGTGGTTTATCAGCTCTAATTTGATCTCTACTATGAATTATTGTAGCCTGTGCTTTCTGAGCTGACCAGGATCTCCTCTCTATGATTCCTTAACTAGGAACAACATATCAGAACCTGAAAAGTAGCTACAATGTACCTGACCTGCAGTAATTTTGTAGTCTTTTGTGTATAGATTTTTACCCTACATATTACAACAAATAGTTCTAGTAATCTGGCAATGACTACACTAAAAAATCTGCCATTTGCTTAAATATCAAAACTGTTTGATTGTGACCCTCACACTTTTCCAGTTGGCCACGCATTGAGTTTTGTGTGAGTTTCATGCTAAGTTGTAATGTGGCTTATAATTTTGTAACAGCCTCCTAAGAATGGTCAAGGAAAGCAGTACTCTGTTATTGCCATCTTTGAAAATCCACAAGAAGCAGAACAGGCATTTGATAATGCAAATGGTCGGCTAGAAAAGGTACTTTTTGGTTGTACATTAGGTGTATACATGTACTCTGGTGATTTTGGCTTACGAGTTACAAAAAGTAGAATGTATTATTGTTGGATCCCTCATTTGCAAAATGGGATTGTCCGTTGAGATTCTCATCCTCAATCCAGTCATCAGTTGCAATTATTTCACATAGTAATTTGTTCCTTTTTGTCAGGATATTTCCGGACTGCCACAGAAACTAATTAGCTTTAAACTTAGCACAGGAGAAACTGCTAGTTTATATGTTCGCAAGATGCCAACAGTTTGCGCTTTTAGTCAAGTTTCACAGAAAAGGAGTGTTTTACAGGATAATTACACGCACATTCCCAAGCAACTGAAGAAGAATGCCCCTGAAGATTACTTTGAAGAGATTGAAAGACTGAAACAAGAATTGAAAGAAAAGGATTCCAGTGAATGTGATAACCATTTGAAAGAGATTGAGACACTGAAGCAAGAACTGAAAGATAAAGGTTCAAGTAAATGTAATGCCCATGTGAAAGAGATTAAGCGGCTGAAGCAAGAACTAAAGACAAAAGACTTTGAAATCTCAACGCAAGATAAAATCATAGCTGAACTGAAAGGGAAGTTGGAAGAAATGAAGAAGAGGAAGAAAAGCTGATGCTAACTCTTGCCTTTGGGACATGGTCATTTCCCAAAATTTTCTCAGCATTCTGAGATATGATGCTGCCCTACGAGTAATGAAAAATTGGTCAGTTAATTAACACTTTTAGTGCTGTTTGGATCTGATCATTTAACTAGAATAGCAAGTTCATTGCTTGATCAGATTACTTAAACTATTTTCATTCTGGCTAGCGGTTTTTAACATCATTTGTTATTTTGGAATCCTAGATATTGGTTTGGGATGCTTACCAGCTCATGAGAGCTTTTTACTTGTAATCCAAGCAATGTGGCTCATTCTTTGATTAGAATCGTGAAAGGATTGAAAGATGATTTACATTTGGAAGAAAGGTTAAACTATGAGCATAAGGTTCTGGATCGTTATGGTTCCAATCTTCCGTTGTATTTCAATGATTGCCTCTTGTCTGTCCAAAAAAATTCCTCTAGTGTCTAACCAATAAGGAAGCACTAATTTCCCCAAGTTGTATTACTCGATAATGAAGATGGTTGCAGGTGAAAACAGAAGAAAATGAATGATGCTCTTTCTGATGCTGAAAGTATTAACGTTGTAAGTCCATTCATTGAGCAACAAACGTTGATCTTGAAGTTCCAACAACTGGAATGGAAGAAAACCAAAGATTTCTTTGAATTATTCTGATTT
The DNA here is from genome assembly GCA_026546855.1 of Erythroxylum incrassatum. Lineage (NCBI taxonomy): Eukaryota > Viridiplantae > Streptophyta > Magnoliopsida > Malpighiales > Erythroxylaceae > Erythroxylum > Erythroxylum incrassatum. The sequence continues at coordinate 25,509,070 of JANVCL010000212.1, read as the reverse complement.
GTGAGCATGTATGCCTCACTGAATACAACATAAGCACCGGAGAACCTGTGATACACCTCACTTCATAACCTTATACGTTACTCACTTTCATAATCTTCATCATCGCCGAAAGTAAAAACCGACGCATCTGCAGCAATAGCCTTGATATCATTTTGCCCTCCTGAACTCAAATGAATGTCATCAGCAGTTGATTCCTTGGGAGCTTCGGTTCGTGAAGGTTGATGACCTTGAACTGATAACTGCTGAGTTCCATGGGTTAAGGTCCTCATTTCCTCCGTTGTCAAGTTAGGCGAATGCATGGGTTGAGTGGATCCAGTTCCAGAAGCAGCTACAGGATGTCTGACCTCAGAAGCTCCACCATCCTCTCCGTCACTGTCTGAGAACACATCATCTTCATTCTGTGATACTTGGTCAGAACTGGCACCTTTGTTGCCACTAGGAATTGGAGCATGGCTTGTACTAATTGGACCTTCGGATCCCTTAACAGTAGACTCAACTTTTGACCTTGTTGGTAAAGTACCATGATAATCAATCATTATGACTTCAACCTGGAAACCTGGAGAAGGCAGTGTTCTCTGCATAGCAGAGCTGCAAATCACAAAAAGAACCCCAGAAGAATAGAGAAAACAGCACATGAAATCTTATGTGCCATTTATGGTGTTCCAACTCTGTGCCATTTAATTTTATCCACATATTTATGTAAACTCCACACATATATGTGTGGAGTTTACATAAATGTGTGGATGAGATTTAATATAATAGAATAAGAACATGTGTGGAGTTTACATAAATGTGTGGATGAGATTTAATATAATAGAATAGGAACAGAAGATCTGTTCTCGAAAACAGGCATTGAACTTGCATAAATAAGACCATAAAATCTACAAGTTATAGGAGATCCAAAAGCTGAACTACCAACCTTTTCAAAGCCATCAAGATCAGAGGCATCTAAAAATGTTCTATTCTCGCTCATTGTTGTATTTAACCAACTGAACACCAGAGAAGACCAAATGGATAAGGTTATTTATTGCTGGAAATCATACAATGTAAAGTAAACATTGACCAGAAGATTCCATTAAAGAGAAAAGCACCACATTAATTGCTTAGAATAATCAGAGACATATTGCTAGTTAATTCAACCTAGCAACTGAAGTTTGGATTGAAGAATCAATTATTCAATACGAACCAGTAGAAATCTCCTTGGCGATCTTGAAAATGGATTTTGAAGTCCCCAACTAACTCTGTTAGGCCAGGCTCCCCTGGTAAAGCAAATACCGTAATTCCTTTCTTTGCTTTAAGCCAAAAATCTTCTGGCTGAAAAGGCATATTTGGTACTTTTGGATCAGAGTATGGTACAAAAAGCAAAAGTGAGACATCGATGAACATAGAAACAATAAGAATAGAAAATTTTCTAGGAAAAGGGTCGTACCATCAAATCCTTAGTTTTTGAATGCTTTCTTGTTGAGAACAAAATCCCTGTAGATGATAGGAAATATTCTGGCTTGAAATTTATGTCACACTCACAGCAATAAAAACTTACGGTAAAGAAAAATGCTACAGGTTTCTATGACAGAAAAGACAGAAGTATCATTAGTTCCACTCAATCATAGGTATCTTAATGAAACCCAAGGGAACTTCAGGGCTGTGCTGATGCATATTTGAATTCTGAGATCTTATGATTACTACATGGTAAGATCCTGGAAGCCAGATACATTTTAGAGAATAACTTATGAAAATGATTCTGGAATATAGATACCAATCTATGACTACGTACAATTTGTGAAGGGTTCATAAACCTACCAGGTGTAAGGGTTCCAGTAAGCAATAAAAGAGAACTCGTAAATGCAAAGGGATGATCAGATTGCAGCGGGGCATTAAGCACTTACCATTATGGTTAGAAATGGTAATAGATGGCCGTATCCAATATGGACAGTTGTGGAGCCGCAACCCTCTAAGCATGCACCTATATTCTAACAATTTCAATAACTCCCAAAGCCAAGTCTACAAATTTTGAGAAAAACCGAAGTTTTACCTTCTTCCAGGCTGATTTTCTCCATTGAAGTATGTTAAGATGTGCTCAAAGTATTTGACATACCTCTGACAAAGTAGAAAATAATTACTTACTAGATGGATTTATGGCAGAAAATGAAGATCAACCCTCAAAATGATACCATAAAGACCCGTAAAAGACTAAAGAAATTCAAACATATGAAATGGACTAACAATCTGACTTGGAAGAACTAGAGCCTTCCCATCTAAACATCGTTTCTTATTGAAGTAATCAATGGCCTCTTCAGCTGTTGAGAAGAACTGCAGAGGAAACACAGAACTTGAAAACATTGCTTCAGACTTGAGGGAAAATCCAAGTCTGAAATCACCCCTTATTGTTAATGAAATACTGAAAACATTTCACCTTCAGGAATAGAAGAAGACTACATATCATTAAGCCTGTCCTGCCCATACCGGCTTTACAATGGACAGCAACCACATTCTCGATGTCCAGCTTTAACCATGAGTATGCACTATGGCAGAAAGACGTGATAAGTTGAAGATTAGGACAGTTGTGATCCTCAAAGGGGAAGTTTGCCACCTGTGAATAAAGAAAATATTCATCAGAATATCATTTAAATTTAACCATAGCTTTTCTTGAGGGAGATTAGGAACATAATTGAACTTGGAATATTTTGCCTTCAGGTCTGGATATGTCAGAGAAATTTGTCAACAGAAATTGTTTTTGTTTCAAGAACTTCTAAACATACTGATTTTTTCTTTAGAAATGAAGCTTAGAAAGACTTACCAGATTAAAAAAGAAAAAAGAAAAAGAGGATCAAGGAGATATAAAAAATGCTTGAGTAACAAATAACCAAACCAGATTGAACCTTTGCATTTAAAATTTTATTTGATCTTCAGATTTACCATAGCAATAACATGTAGAACTCAGACGTGTCTGCAGAAATTAATTCTGATACTAATAAAAATGGAACAGAAAGTGTAGATGGAGGCCACACCTTCCCTCCGAATAGTGATGCGTCATATAATCGCTCTGAACAAAGATTATACACCTTGTACTTTCCCTTCACCAGAAAAAAAATTATCATGTCACTAACATGTATTAAACAGAAACCCCGATAAACATTCCTAATTGTTATACTGACTAATTAGAACCAGATAAAGCCATAGAATGGAAAGATGATAGTCCATTGTAAGAATACAAAAAGCCTAATCAAGTAATTCAGTTCTCTAGTCTTTCAGATCCAATAGTTCCCTTCATTGCCAGGACTGATAAACACTGCAATCATGGATTATAAAAGTCCTTGTGGACTGGCAACAAATGCCACAATGCACACAAAGCATTCCAGTTAAATTCTTCTCACTTCATGTACATTATTTCAAGGAGTATACTGATATTAGCTTTGCTACTCGTCAAAGATGTAATGCACAGAATCAATAATTGAGCTTCTAAATTAGTTCACACTAAGCAAAGTGCAAATATGAACTCCTATTTTGGAAAAAGCCTCTTTTCTTCAAAAGAATCCAGGATCAATGGTACACTCAAATATTTCCAGCCTGTAAATTCAAAATGGAAAGTACCTTATGCTTAGTTTCAAAAAACTTTATCACTTCTTCCATGTGATTCCGATAAAAACCCTGCAAAAGATATTCAAGTAAGAGATTGGTTTTGATGCTATGCTAATCTTCACCAATTAAAGTTGAAAGAGACTTAGATACATCAACTACCTCAAAGTACCCAAAAACGCCAGAGCTAAAATCACCAGCAGGGAATCCCATAGCAATTATGTTCTCAGTTATATAAGCCATATCCAAGTCAAATCCTCCTTCCTGGGCATTGTATTCAGAAGTCAGCAACAACAATTCCATAAAAAGAACTTTTAAAGTAGAGGGGAAAACTAAAATGCAACGCATGTGTACAAGTAAGAAACTCATGTCATCTACCAATGTGAATTATTGTGGGATATTGACAGAATCAAGTAATATAGAAAAAGAAGACAATTAAAACAAAGGCATATTTCCTTCGGCGGAGACAAGCATTAAAATGGACTAGGCTACAGAGCAAAACCACCAAAGTTCCTTGTCAGAAACCAAAAAGCTCATTTACTATTACACTCGAGGTATAAGGGGAGAGAGAGAGACTCAAAAACGATAAATTCAAGCAAAGATACCTGGTATCTACGCTTGTTTTGGGATACAACATGGCGTGCCTTGACCTGCATGGCATTGACAGCACTTCGAGATGAATCAACTAAACCTTTAGTAAATGACTCTAGAACACCAGTTTGTGTAGTTGCATTGCTCTTAGCAACGCCCTCTGATCTAGATGACACTGAAGGAAATTGAAAACCAAGGCTACTGGTGAAACGGGTAAATCGAGAAATTCCAAAACTTCCAGTGGGCGAGCCATCTGGCACTGTTGGCTGAGGGATATTTGAACTTCTATCGGGTAACGATGCACCTGAAGTTGATAATTCAGGTGCATTAGTATTTTGTGCATTAGGAGTGACCACAGAAGGCTCAGAATCAGCCTTCCTATCAGAAGGTTCAACCTTGGAAGCTTTGTCAGGAAGTTGTGAAGAGGAATCCACAGATTGAGAATCCATCGTTTCTCCGTCAATCTTCCCCAGTCAGAGCCCAAGTTACAGACGATCACTGCAAGAAAGTAGATACTATGAAATGATAAACTGGCTCTATCCCAAAAACATATAATATCCAGTTATATACAGGAAACAGAATGTATTCAAGAATGTAAACCAGTAGCCAGGTATATAGATCTCCAACGTACTAGCTAGTTTTGTTGCAAGCAAGATGGGGGAGAATGAAAACATGGAGATCATGTGACGATTGACTCGTGTAGGAGTTAATCAGGCAAATTTGACTACAAAATCATGAAAAAAGTGGAACTTTGGACAGGAACGCCATTTCCCAACATTTCTAATATCAATGTAGCATCCATCAACTCACAAATTTCTGTTTCTCTGCTTCAAAATTCGGTTTTGGAAAACCAACAGTAATAGCTATAGAAGGGCCTTGTTAAGCATAGATCGGAACTTGCACACAACAAAGGCAGAGATCTGACAGCAATTTAAAGATGAATAACGATAACTTACCTGATGTTTTGACTTTTGAGAGTCTCAGGTTGGATTTGGACAGAGTTTAGAGACGAGAGACAACATTGGATGAAATTACCAAGTTTCCTACTTTTACTGCAATTTTTAACTAAATTTAATTATTAATTAAAAGCGTTAAACCTCCCATGTTTCATCCCATCTTCCATGTCTTTATCTTTATTCATCACAAGATGGGCCTTTGAACTAATCAGACTGAGAGCTTATCATCCATGGAAGTGACCCATAAAGCCCATAAAAAGTCCCAATGTTGATCATATGAGTACTATTTCCTAAACTCAAACCATCACCGTTGGATCATCGGCCGAAACGATACAAATACAGAGACGGAGACTCCGCCGCTCTTAGAAGTTGTAAGCACAAAGACAAAGACTACAAAGAATCAAAGAGAAAAAAAAAAAGTCTCTTCCTTTCTTTGGGCCCCGCAAATGGAGGAAGGACAACCTAGTACTGGTGGAGCCCTCGCCGGAGAAGATCTCTCCAACCTTTCATCGACCCCAGCCGCCGCCGTGTCGCGATGGACTTACTCCGTTTCCCGGTGGTATCAACACCTACTCGACAAGTCAGTCCCTCACGTCCTCTACCGTTGGATCGCGTGCCTCGTCGTAGCGCTTGTGTACTCCATACGGGTGTACTTCGTGGGGTTCTACATCGTAACCTACGCTCTGGGAATCTACCTCCTTAATCTCCTCATTGGCTTCTTGTCTCCTCAGATTGACCCGGAATTTGACGGGAGTAGCCGCGACGGACCCGTTTTACCTACCCGCGGATCCGACGAGTTCCGTCCCTTTGTCCGACGCCTCCCGGAATTCAAGTTCTGGTACGGTACTTTCTTTGAGTTTCTGGCAGTTTGTGGATTTTGATGGTTGTTCGTTTAATTATTGTCAATTTAGGGTAAATCGAATTCGATTGTATTGAACTTTTTGGTATAGGCTATTTAATTGGACTTGGAGATATTACATTAGGGACAAATTTGATGTCAGGTGGTTACCAGAAATTGGGAGAATAGGTTAAGGGTTCTTGAGAATGCTTATGCTTGGTGATTGCAAGATATATGCCCCCTGAATTGTAAGATGTGATGATTTTTGGAGTTCCATGAGATTGTTTCTGAAATGAAGAAACTATAAAGGAGTGCAATTGTTGGAGAGCATGTACACCATAGAATGTAGTTTAAAACAGTAGAAGCTAGCAAGAGACCGTTGATGTATCTAGGCATTTACGTTCTGGGATCTGTCAACTGATGCAGAAGGTGGAGTATTACTTTTTTTTTTTGGTAAAGTGGAGTATTACTTTGTATGAATCTGTTTATGGTTTACTAGCTTACAAAGATTTAAGTACCACCTGATGGAAAAAAAATTTGTAGGATTCAGTAACTCTTATGTTTTACTTAGCTTACCCACTTTACATAAGGACTGATCTCCCCGCATCAAACTCACACCACAGAAGAAATACCCTCTTTTCTTAACCAAAGAAGATAATGTATAGCTCGTGTGGCACGGTTTTGGATAATGTTTCTCTTTAGGAACGACCTTGACATCTGTATTTGTGATGACATATATGCTTGTTATTTTACTCTTGTGCTTCTCTTTGGATGATTTGCATCAACTGAAGTGCCTCTATTTTCTCTTTCATGGAAGGTACTCTATCACAAAGGCTTTCTGCATTGCGTTTGTTATGACATTCTTTGATGTTTTTGATGTGCCTGTCTTCTGGCCAATACTTCTCTTCTATTGGGGGCTTCTGTTCATTCTCACTATGAGGAGACAGATAATGCACATGGTTAAGTATAAATATGTTCCATTCTCTATTGGCAAACAGGTACCATCTTTGCATCATCTTTTTGTTGTTTTATATTTCAATAACAAAATATTATACGAGATTAAATTTTTGTTGATTACTCTTCTTAACAGCGCTATGATGGGAAGAGAGGTGCTTCAAGCGACAGCACAAGCCTGCCCAGGGATTGAGTTTCTTAGGTATTTTAAGCCATAAAAACAATATTTACCTTTTTTAAGTCATTCATCCACAAAATATTTTATTCTTCTCAGCATTTTTATGTTGACAGGTGGAGCATTTGAAGTCTGTGGGTGTTATAGATGTAATTTTGACCAGTGAACTAGGTGCTTTATATGACATTTCTCTGCCTCAGATTCACAGGCTTCACTTGGGACCCTTGTTCTGGTGCTGGTTGGAATTTAGCCTGATGAACCAAAGTAGCAGTTCTCTTAAGAAGGTTTTCTGCAAAATGAGGCATGCTACTTCCTATTGCATATGCTTTTATCTAGTTACTTCTCTTTGGGGAATTCTAGATGAGGGTGCAATAGGACCATGCTGAGTCTAGTTAGAAATTATTTTTCTTTAGTCTCCACCCTTGAAAAAATATTAAGTCCGATAACAATGCATTTTAATTTAGATGAATGCCATTTTTTCTTTTCTTCTCCACTATGCCTCACTTTTTAGATGTTCTTTACCAGAGCTCTATGGAAATTATTGCACTATAGTTATATGTCTCTTCTTGTTTTCTTGACAAGAAACAAGTTCATGCAAGAATTCCACCAATCTGGGGTATTATTCTAAAGGCCCTTTATGATTAGTAACAATGGAATGAATGACCATTTGCAGAGATATTGTCAAATCAATGCTTAGTGATATTATGGATTAAGAATTAGGTATTGCAGGATGCTGAGAACATCATACCGACATTTTGTTTGATTTGGGCTGTAGTTGTTATTTCAGTAATCGGTCAGACGATGCATTCAAGTGCTTCTTTTCTTGGTATAATACATCATATTATACTTATTTTTTGGGCATTTTAGGCCCTGACCTTTCCTCATCCGAGAGAATTGACATTTGCATCATGGGATGAAGACCCGAGAAGTATGCTGAAGGATGCTGGTATATTTATTAAAAATCTGTGGAACCTTAATCTACAAACTGAGGATCTCTTATTAAAGAGAAACTTATAAACGGTGAAATACTAAATTTTCATAAGAATCTTAGAGGTTAATTCATATTTAAGAAAAGCAAAAGGGGGGCTTGGGAGTTCAAATTGTGAAAATTGATTGTTCAATCGAAACAACAAAAAGCTGAAACTCAGGCAAGAATGAAGCATCTTGTTGGATACAGTTGTTGGCCTTGCTCAATTTCCATAGTGTGGATATTGGAAAGAAGTGGTTTCACGGTGTAGTGTGGATGTTGAAAACAAGACGAGAACAGAAGTGGTTTCACGGTGTAGATCGGAGGTTGGAAACAAGACGAGAACAGAAATGGTTTCAACGTGTAGTGTGGAAGGTGGAAACAAGACAAGAACAGAAGGGGTTTCATAGTGCTTCCTGAGAATCGCTCCAATACTTTAATCTCGTGCATGCTAAGTTATACAATTGGCTGTGATGTCCCTTTGCGTTAGTACCAGTTACAATTTGAGGTATAGATTATGCTGAGAATAGCATCGTGATCTTCTGTTATCAAACATTTCTTTAGATCATGTAATCTGGAAAACATTTTTGTATAGGGGCTTTTGAGTTGGGGGAAGGGTTACAGTATGATATATGATGTGAACAATTATCCCAAAAGAGGAAGCAATATAACAGTAACAACAGATAAGAAGTTATCAGAGAAATTCTGGGAAATTCGTATTGATTGTTAAAGGAAATACAAGGGTAAAAATGTGTAGGTAAACAATCTAGGAAGGAGATGAGAAACAGAGAGAATGCAGTGATGAGAGAGATACAGCAAAATGCTCAACAATCATGACATGACCACTTTCTGGTAATTCCTTCCCTAATAACGAGGATCCTGACATGACCACTTTCTGGTAATCCTTCCCTAATAACGAGGATCCTGTTGAGCTTGAGTTCGTTATGCTCCTTGTGACGTGTGGCATTCCACACATAACCTTGCAGCCTACTAGAATTACGCCTGGCTCTCGAACTCCTTCTCAAGGCCTGTGAACCCAATTGATCATCATTCGCAGTGGGCTGTGATTGTGGTACTGAGGATCCATTCACAACAATATACACACCAAAACAAGAAAAGAAATGGATATATAAGAAGGAAAATAAGTCATAGTGGACTTTAAGAACTTGGCCTGTAATAAGCATAGACTCCATAGAAGGTTTGTGCAGAAGTAAGCAGCAGCAGCACAACAGCAGCAATAAATGAGATTATAGCCCAGGGATTGCTGAAGTACTTGTGTTTTAAAGTTGCTCTCCAAGCATTCCACTTGTGATTGTAATAGCTGTTCACATCAGCAGATAATTGGTAGAGGTAGCTGTCATTAATGTCGAAAACCACCTCTTGACAGAGCCGGTTAAAGAGATCTGCTACTTCAGCATCACTTCCAAGCCAATGCTCAATTATGCCACAGTAATGGAGATATGCGACATCCGCAGGAGAGTTAATCAAGTTGTCCAAAAAGATCACGTAGGAGGTTATATCATTGCTGCAATCAAAATGGCACTGCTCAAATGCTATGAGGTTGAGAAAAAGTGACTTGGTACCATCATGAATCAAGAGTCTAGGAATCATGAGGGCACCATTCTTGAATTTTATATCCCAGAATCGATCCGTCTTCCTCTTCTTGAATTTGATGCCAGCCTCCTTGAGCTCAGTTGCACAGTGGATCAACTGTTGCCGTCTTTTGTCTGCGACCCGACGATTATGTGACCATCTCTTCATCCATATCCTGGGCGCAAGTTTTGGTCCTGTCCGCAAGAGACTTCTGCGGAAAACTTCAAGGCAATGCAAGCCTCCTAAATCAGATAGGGGGTCAAAGGTTGTTGCATATCCTAGAGAAGATTCCAACTTGTTCCTGTCATTTTCTGACAGTGGCTCATCAGTTGGCATTAGAGGATCAAAGAACCTGACAGCTAACTTGGCAACCAGTCCTGTCTGGTCAGGATCGTTTAGCTGAAGACCAAGAAGCCGATCGAGTATAAAGAGTGGAAGCTGATTCTCTATCATGATCATGTCCCTCTGAATAGAATGCATAGAGCCACGCATCGCGAAAATGGGATCATTTCTCGGATAACCAAGGTTCTTGAATCCTTCAGCAACACCTCGAAAGAGTTCAAGCACAAAGCAACCATCAAGTACCATCATTTCAACGAACTCATTACTGGTAAGATTAGTTGGCCCCTGATAGCAGGAACGAGCTCTCTCTTCAAGTTCTCTTACGGAATCAAGATACAGCTTTATGTCCTGATTATTGCGCTTCAGTACATGGTGAAGAGATCGCCACTTATGGCGTTCCATTTGGCGCAGACGTTTCTTTCCATGGTGATAAGGTCCCAAGGACACAATCTGGGGGACGATCGCTTTGTCATCACCTTCTCGTAGGTAATGGGGGACTTTATAGATGCACAACTTTGACCACGAACTAGCTGCATCGTCTTCCCTAGCTTGTTCGAGTTTTTCTTTGATTGAGACCACCCAATCAGATTCTGATCGATTGCTTCCCTCTTCTGGATTTTCAGAGTCACCTTTGATCACTACTTGCACTGAATCTGCAGGTGGTTTCAATCCGAGGTTGTCATCATTACCTCCCATTACAACATGCCCGGAATCTGATGGTGTCTGCTGCAGTTTTTGCAGTTCCTGATGAGATCTTTCTGAGAATTCAAGCGCTGGGACACCAGTAGGCGATTTGGGAATTGCAGACTCTACAGTTTCTCTAAGTTTGACAGTGATCAGGTACCAACTTAAGAGCTCCTTGTTGAAGACAACAACCATTCTTGATGAAGATAAACAACTCTGGTTTCAAAAGCAGCCTTTCCCAAGGAACCTCTTGCTTCAAAAGAACAAACGCTTAATCAGAATAAAGTTCAGTCCAATACCAAGCTTTACATTTAACAATAACCCTTTGTCCAAAGCAATTGACATCAACCAATCGTATACTTTACAATCAACAAGGAAACGTTGCCTTTGAATAACATACTTTTCGAGGTAGGCTTTAGGTTGAATGTTTTGTTATTTGTGATAGAACTTTTAGGGGTAGAAATGGGTTTCATCCATCAAAACAATCATTTCTTTGCAAGTAATTGTGAGTATTTTCACGTGCTACTTGAGAGAATTATTGATAAAGATCGATATATGGGGCAAGTTTGGGTATGAAGATATTTAACTGTGCAAGTTGGCAAAACGTGTACATTTAGTTAGTGTTCTTTCTGAAGTCATTGTTCAAAGTTATGGTTCTCTACCATTCCTTTTCCTTTGTACTCCATCTACTTCATTAAGTTAAATGACCAAGATTTAGTTTAATTGATAACTGATGTTCTGAATCTCAACGCAGTTGTGGAAAAGAAACCCAGGCCCTCTCATCCTCAGCAGCAAAGTGGTACAGAAGAAGAAAACATGTACAGAAACGTATATAGCTCTAGCAATCTGACATCCAAGAAAAAGAAAAACACGAGACCTTGAAACAGGGACCCTCCACTTTCTAAGAACGATAGAGTAAATTAAAGCAGTTGGAGAAGTGATGAATGTAACGTGGTAGTTAGCATAACTTGCAAGAAAAGTGCACGATTGTCTACAATGTAATATTCTTCACAGTTCTGAGACGTGAGATTAGTAGTTTATTTGTTTAATCTCGTATTCTAATCCGCCTGACAACCAATGAAGACAGAACAGAACATTCAACTGTCTTTTTCTTCTTTTTGAATGGTAAGCCCCTCAACTTTCATTATTAAAGGTTTCTTGCAGTAGCATAACAATCCTGCGAAGGGTTTTCCGTCTTAGTGGGAGAAAGTTATTTCCTTCATCTGCGTCATCCTTTTAGTTAATTTGACATGTAAACTATAAAATATGGTAATGATCAAAATTTTACCAGACAACAGAATTGAAGTCAGATGATCATAACAGGCAAGTGAGAAACATTCAATGTCCCACAAAAATGCCTGTCACATCAATGTAGATTAAGAATACTGAAGTTGAAAGGCGTTTCCACACTACATTTTGAGATTGGGATGCAACAGTTCCTGGGAGTGCTGTTTGACAATGAAAAACCTATATGCAACCAACAATCATCCGAATTCCAAAGAATCAGGCGGCCTTCTTTATCTTTCTGCCTAATGCCCAGAAGGATAAAGGAGGTCTGGAGACATAATTAACTAAGCAGAGGGTAACTTCTCAAACTATTATTTCTTCCACCTCTCTACCACCTTCCCTATTTCCAATCTACCAATATAAAATAGGTGTTACTCTGGATCAGGTGGCAATGGAGCACAGTAAAATCAAGAAGTAACTTGGCTAATAATATCATCAACTGGTCTGTTGCACCTCTCTCTCGTCGGTAGTAGCATGTTTCAAGCACTACTGATCTTTAGCATCACCAGTAGGCGTTTCAATACTTGTTGAGTTGATTCTGGCTGGATTCTGGCCAGTCTTGATTGGGTAAGAAGCCTCCATCGCAATTCCACATTTTCCAGTGCGCGTGTTGACCAGGTTTCGTTGTATTCTTATGTAACCATCCTCACCCCATGTCCTTCCCCATGAATTCTTCACTATCCAGTAGTCAACTCCATTATCTGTTCCATACCCAACTATAACCACACCATGATCTAGAGCTGTCCCACATTCACCCGTAAAAACACCCTGAAAAAGATTGAAAGAAGATGATCGGAATCACATAGAACAAAACTGGGGTTTTCGCATCAGTGTTTATGGATTAGAAGTTGCAAGTGATAAAGCAGTAGTCAGGGAAATTTTAACTTACGGACTGGTAGAACTGTAAATCCATACCACCAGCTTCAATGGCGACGCTGACAGGTTGATGTGATATAGCTTTCTGCAATGCTTGCTCATTGTACGGTATGACATCCTCGTACCCATCAATGGTAACAACCTTAGCGTTTTTCTGTAATGATCCATTTCGATTAAAAAAAATTAAGAACAGATACTTCAAAAACAAAGTGAAAGTCGAGAAATTTGTATGTATATCTAGACCTTGGCAGGGTCGCATTCGCGAGAAGCGCCTAGGTAAGGATAGTCTTGGTCGGTGTCCATGCCGCCGTTTTCCATGATGAACTTGAATGCGTAATCCATAAGTCCTCCGTCGCAGCCAGAGTTGTAGGTTCTGTCACAGTCTACGAGTTCTTGTTCCGACAGAGATAATAGCTCTCCTGTCACGATCTTATTAATTCCTTCTACAGCGGCAACGGTTGAAAAAGCCCAGCAACTACCTGCACCCGAACATAAACAATGTCAAGATCCCAGAAATCTGGATCAATACACAATATTCGAATCCGAATCTTTGATAGAAAGCATGAGTCTATTGAACCAAGAAGCTCTTTTTAACCTTATTTTAGTGGATATCCCAAAATATTAATATCATTTTTCCCGTAACTAACTTTCACTTGTCTTTATCAGAAACCTCGTCATCTGCTAACTGAAAGTTACAGAACGACGAGTCTTCGGAAAGTTCGGATTCCTCACAATCCCAGAAAAAGAACAAAAATGAAGAAACTAATCCACCGCCTAACCACAAGCCCCGACACAATCTACACATATCCACAGCCACTTCCCAACATCAATTCCTTCAAAATGGACGTTTCTAATTTCTCGTAACTTGGAACACCTAATGACCAGTAATGATTGATCTTTAGCAAGAAAACACAGAGAGAGAAACTAAACGTACCGCAAGTTCCCTGATCTTTGACGGCGCTAACTGCACCCTTCACTCTCCAATCGACAGACACCGGCAGCTTGTCGCCGGCGTTGACAGCATATCTGTTGCGCGGGATTTTGGACTTCATTACTCTACGTTTAGCGTCAGTCCTTGTGCCCAAAAACGTGGATCGGTACTCTTCGTTTGTAAGGTCAGCAAAGCGATTCAACCCAAGCTTGTAAGTGGTATTCTTGGAGTTATGGTCGTCGATGAACTTAAGATTATTCTTAAATATCTCAAATCTCTCATCGTTCACTCCGAGTCTGTCGTAAGCTTTACCGTTCTTGGCCAGCCACCATTGGTATATTCCTAGGACCTCCTCTTCGGTTCTGCTGGTCGATGCAAGCTGCTGTGGCTCGTGTTTTTTGTGCATGAACTTATCGTAGTTAATGATGGACATGTCCAGAGCAGAACCAATACTGAATAAGAAGAGAAGGGTTGACATAGTAAGTGCCATAATTTGGCAAAACTTGGCGGTTCAATAGAAAAGAAGAGAACAAGGAAATGAGGATCGATGTGAAGGAAGAAATCAGCTTGGTGTGAGCTTTATACAGGGTAAGATCACAAGTTACGGGGAGAAATTAAGAAGAAAGAGTTGAGGGAAAAACCCGAGTCATAGGGCAATCTAAAAATAGTAAGTTCTTATTCAACGTCAAAGGTGAGGTTTGTGGAGTTGAGGCGGTTCGGTGTTGCAGGCAAGTGATGCCATATTGAATGGTTTTTACAAGTTCCTAGGGGTCAAGATCAGCATGAACTCTTTCCTCTACTCGCTAGCCCGCCAGTCATGATCGAAATATGTGCCGCCTACTTTCCAAATCCAAATCTTTGAATAATATCACGGATGTCTTATCTGATAAACCATTTATTTTTGTAAATTTTGAAAAAAATGCGAGATTTATATAAAAATTATAAAATAAATAACTAAGACAAAATAAAATAAAGTAAAAGTGAGCATCAGTTATCCTGCTTTCCGTCCAAAGAGCAAATGGTTCACGTGCACAGAATTTAATTCCTTGGAACTTGGAAGACCATTTCAGGCATACGTAAATTATATAACCCTTTTTCCTAGATTTTATCATTTGTCACTTAAAAAGGAGCAGTGCTATTTACATTTTCGAGTACGAGATGGTTCAGATGTGGTTGCTGTATAAGGGAACATCAATGATGTACGTACAGATATTTTAAAAATCAAACCGATAATTAAATCAGAGAAATAACTAATTTAAGAATCAATGATTTAATTAAAATTTGACTGTAGTTGAATCGATGATTAATAAATATATAAATTTTTATTTTATATATTATATATAAAAGATAATTTTTAAACATACTATTTAATTATTTATCTAATTATAAATTTAACT
>JANVCL010000212.1:25470213-25489954 GCA_026546855.1 Erythroxylum incrassatum | reverse complement strand
GGTTTGGAAATTTGAAAATTATAACCCAAACATTTCCAAACTATCCTTACACTGAAACAATATTTCGTGCTCAACTTTCATCCAAAAATTGAAACTCTTAGAGTCTGAATTAAAACTCAATTTCATCAGATAATTTGTAGCTTATTTCTCTAGTTGAATCCAAGTCAAGAATCGTCTCATTTGGATAACTAGAGAAAAAGTAATGGCTAAAACACCGAAGCATGCTCAATAAACAAGTTCCAACTACGTTTTCCAACTTTTAACCTCCAACATTTCATATATAATAGTTCTAACTTCCAAGAATAATTTGGGATCCAACATATAAGAAATGAGATTCTTTGGTGAATACCTTCACAACAAAATTACATAAAATATAGATTTATGTAAGGAGGAAAATACAATATGAGATATTGTATAATGCAATAATATTTTTCCTATAGCTATGCCTAGTACAATAACTTACTTTTAATAGTTCCAATTGAATCAATTAGTGAGATTTCATATCAGATATGAAATGTTGTCTTTGAAATAGTTAAAGTTAATGATTTTAGGATGTAATGCTTAGATGAAGCATGTATTATCCATTACGTTTAGAATTAAATAGGGTACTAAAAGTTTATGAGTTATCAAAAAGGTTAGATATAATCTTATAGATATATTGAACATATTGTTTAATTCAATATACTTATAGTAGAATGGTTCTCAAGATAAGTAGTGGGAGTAAGATGAGATTTAAAAGTTAAAATATCATAATAATACATCTAATTAGAACTAATGCCTTTGTTGATAAATTTAATGTATAATTGAAAACATATGAAACATTAAAAATTTTCACTTTCATAACGAATTCAAATAGTTTGTTTTGGTAATGATTTTGAATTTATCATGTCTATAAGAAGGTTCGTGGAAGTATAGTTTTCCTTTACAAGAAGGCCAGTAAAAGTATAGTTGTCCTCTTTAGTGAGAGTATGTAGAGATATTAGTCATAGAGAACAAAAATTTTAATTTTCAATTGTTGAAAATACAATTGTCCAAGAACAATTCTTGTTGGATATAAAAAGATAACAACTTTATTCTAGGAATTAGAAGAGATAGCATGGAAGTTGTTTACCTATTCTAAGTTCAAGAACATAGATAGTGTACTAAAGATGTTTAGTATTTGAGATATATGAAACTTGTGAAGTATTAAAGATATTTATTATTCTATGTACAAGTTGATATTTGAATTCAAGGTGATAAGGATATTAACTTTAGAAGTAAATCATGATTAAAGTATATTTTACTTAGAACAATATTATTTAGAGAATAGAAAGGTTCCAATGAAGAAATAATTGTTAATTAAACCATATATATTTTTCATTTAGTTGAAATGATTAATTGGATTAATAATTTCTTTAATAAAATTGATATAGTTCTTTGCATTTATTAAAACAGTAATGTATCGTAAAACATTAGAGTCATCGGGCATGCAAAATGAGCTAAGGTGTCATAAAATATCCAAAGACGCTTTTAGGAAAATCTTCTTAATTATGATGATAATTAATTAAGATGAAAGTTGTAAGATTTAAACAAATTCTCATAACAAAGAATCTTATAAAATTCTCTAATTAAGCCACTATCCCAGTAGTATCATGATCGTTATATAGTGATATATGATAAGATATTTAAACGATTGGCTTAGTACAAGTGGGAGATTATTGGTTTGTGACCTATAACTAATCAGTTGGTTATAGTTTAGTGACAATAATTTAAAGACAATCTTTATCTTGTACATATTTTTATATATATGATAAAGCCCATGGGATAATTATAAATTAGAAATGAAATTATGATGAGATTATATTTATGAGATTTATATTGCAATTATGTATCATCCCTAAATTATTCTTAGTCATTGTTATATTAAGACTAGGCATTAATAAAACGTAAAAAGATTAGCACACATTATGTTTTTTTATGAATGAAATTAATCTCATACAATAAAGTATTGAGATACTTAAACCAACGTGTGAGTGCTTGTTAGAAAACAAGTTCACTGAACTGATCTCATATGAAAAATCTATTTAGAACATTACATATATATCTATAGAAATTCTCATTGTGATGATAGTATAAGTGATCCTATGACTTAAGATTTCCAAAGTAGTCATTAGATGTAACATGAACTATCTGAAAGTAATTGAGTGATCAAGATATGATTTATCACCCTAAAGTAATTAGGGATAATGTTTGGTTGTTCTTGATTAGTATTAATTCGAGAAATCCTTGGCCAAGGTAGAATGACATTTTTACAAATAGTTTACAATTGTCATTAATTGAATCAATAAGTAATGGTGGAGAACAAATATAATTGGACTCAAAATAAAGTCGATATTAATTTCATGCTCTATGTCTAATCGGAACATTGTATGACGAAATGATTGAATTTTAAGGAAAAATCATGCAAGAAAAAGTTGTCTAAAATTACTTTGACATTTCTAAATATTTAGGTAGTCATGATGTGTTGCTTGATGTCAATCTTGATCTATAGATATAAATTATTTAATTAGAGCATTAAAAATAAATTAAAGGAGTTTAATTTACCTACTCCTAAATATGATTTAGAGTTATAATTTGTATCAATTGCCAACATGTTTAGGAATCTAATGAGTCGCACATAAAGAGCGAGTTAAAGAAAGTAAAGATAATTTAATCAAATTGGACTTGAATGTAAAGTTTGAAAAACTTTACAGTTAAATATAAGATATTTAACAAATAAGGATCAATATGAGATATTTGATCGTATTTGAGCATAATTGATATTTAATTAGAATTATTTGCAATTCGAATTAAAGTTTAATTGAAATTATAATTTAATTTCAATTAAATTACTAAAATTTCTAAAACCTATTATAAATAGGCTTAGGTTCTAATGGAACCAACACTCCTTGTTTAACTTTTTCAGTAACAATTGCATAATTCTCTCAACTTGTTATGTGAATATTGTTAGAGGTTAGACATTTGTGTAGTTGCGTTGGTTGAGATGAGCTAATTTCAAAAACAGTTCGAGAAATATGACAACAATATGATTAATCTTCATAATAAGATATTAATTATGATTCTTACTGTGTTATGATTTATGCGTTAATTATGTTTATAAAATTTATTGATCTTAGTTTTCAGAAAATAAAAAATGAAAAGGTTTTGTAATTATCCATATCATCATTTCCTTTGGGCATTGCTTATCAATGAAGAACAAAAGCATGATTGAAAAAATTGGGAGGAAAATCATTTTGATTCCCTCCTTATCCTTTCCGGGAGAAATTAGACTCAAAAGTTGCTTTTTGTTCCTCCAGAACCTTAATGAAGTGCATTTGAATTGTTCTTTTTTTCTTCACTCCCAAGAATTGAAGAACTGAATAACTTATCTGATTATCATATTCCTAGTATGTGCATGGTATGGTTTAGAGGACAATTTATACCAACGTTTTAAAAACTGAACCGGAGAAGCAACTGAATCAAGGAGGAATGGTTTAATCGGAATTCAACCGTGATCGAAATGGTGATTAATAAATATATAAAATTTTATTTTATATATTATATATAAAAGATAATTTTTAAACATACTATTTAATTATTTATCTAATTATAAATTTAACTTAAACATTCAAACTTTAAAATATACAAGTTTTATTTTAAGTTCACCAACACAACACAAAATAAGATAATAAAACTCACTAGTCATATTTCATCAAAAAAATTATTAAAAAAATATCACTAATCATAATATTTATTCAAGTTAAAATCATCAAAATCAAGACATTTTAAATGGATCGATCAATTCTTTCTTTTACCGGTTCCAGCAGTTTTTACAGGTTTGACCGTAAAATAAACAGAGTCAATCACTCACAAAAAATAAAGGGTTAAATTGGATCATTTTATGCTCCGAGTTATCAATTTTTCGATCCGACTGACCGATTTAGTTTGGTTTTTAAAACACTGGTATATATGTTAAATCCGACTAGAGTTATTGGACTTTGTGATGTTTTTTTGATAATTATCCATTTAAAATAATATAAATGCATTCTTTTTTATTAAGATAATTTTTATTAAATATGCACCAACTCATAAAATTATGAATAAGTAACCTTTGTTTTGCATAAATCTATTGATAATCAAATAAAAAGTTAAAACTCTAGTAATTTGGCCTCACTTCTAATACTTTGAATGTTTTGAAAATTCTTAAAAATATTAACCTCAAATAATTGGAATAGTAAATGCCTAAATACCGATATTTTAAAAATTGGAATGAAAGTTAAACTGATAAGACAAGAACCTTAAGATTTAAAAGGTATATTATATTGTCACAAAACTAATTAAATATTGAATAAAATTAAATAATTTAATATATGATTAAAAACATTGTCTTTATCTATCAGATAATTTGAAATTTAATTGAAAAAGATATTGTTAAATTAAAATTAATTAATTAATTTTGATTTATAAGAACTTATTAATTTACAAAAATTGATTGATTAATTAATAAATTGATCAGTTTTTAACAACAAAAGTTATTAAAGTAAATTGAACCAGAAAGTTAAAAACCAAACTAAAAAATTAAATTATTTAAGATTTTTATAATTAAATTGACCAAATTAATCGAATATTTTAACTGATGTTTAATACAACATTTTCATCTCTTAGTTATCCGTAAAAACTTAGTTACCACTTACATAGTCAACAATAAATAAACAAGAATATCAACACTAAGTGGAAGCTATATACAACCTTACTCTTATTTAATAAAGAGATTGTTTCCGATAGACTTATATACATATGCGTCATGAAGAAATAATTACTAATTTTTAGTAATTGTTATTGTAAAAGAATACATTTATATTTAAAACTATATTGTTATTTATAATATTAAATAGCCATAAATCACTTACTTTTCCATTATCAAAATACGTTAAGAACTGGTCCACAGTGCATAGGTACTTGCCGCCTACTAATGGCTATAGCCCATCAGATACTCCTTTCACACGTCAATATCCTGTTCTTCCATTGCAACGTGAAAAGGCCCAAAGGATTTAGTTATCCAACAGGCCTGTCCTTCCTAGCATAATACAAGCTCGAAACTCGGACTTTTGCTAACGAGTAAAAGCTTAAACTATTCACTAGTGACTTTTCGGCTGGGTGAAGAAACATGAGGATGAAAAGTTTAAGAAAGTGCTTAGACAAGGAAATGCAAGTTACTGATTCTGATAGATTTTTCACTGTGCGTATAATTATGGGATTTAATAGAAATTGTTTCCACCCCTTCTTCAGCCAACCACTATTAAGAAGATCATGTATTAAAAAGGCTTTTTGATTAATATTACAAGACCTCATTCTGTAAAAGATTTCGGACCATGATCATCAGAAACCAGAATGTCACACATCCCCAACAGGTAAACTAAGATCAAGGGAAAACAAACATTGAGACTCAGGACAGGATTGAAAAACTCAGATGCATATATCACCTTTTTTTTATTGCAAAGGATGCGTTCCACCTGATACGATCTTGGGATTTTTTGCCTTTCCTTATACATTTGACATTGAAGAATTGGAATCGCAATTTTCACAGCAGTAGAAGTCTTGGAAATTCTTGGCTAAAGCTTCAGTGCTGCTCAGAATGACTTGCTGAAACCTGTGGAGCCACCAATTTGGACTCCGGTTTTCTCTTACTTCGAGACCTTCTTGATCGGGATGATCGAGATTTTGTAGAATGTTTAGTGGAATGGTCTTGGTCGTCAACTAACTTCTCGTTGGAGGGGAGTTCAGGAGGAGTATCTGGCCACCGTGGTCGTTTAGAAGGTACGCTGATGGCCAAAGGTGGATCAATTACCCATCTGAAGGCAGGGTAGAGTATAAGGGTAAGCGTCTTTAGCAGCTAAACCATTTGAAACCAAGTAAATGGAAACAAAATTGAGGATATTATACAAACATATAACATTATCTGGAAATATTTTAATATTGAAAACTCATCGGTCAGCTGTAAAAGAGAAATCCACATGCTCAAAACTTGAGTACACTTGTTACACGTGACCACCAACGCCTTGTGCCAGTATCATAATTCAAAAGAATAAACAATGAAAAGAGAACACCTAGAGTTGCTCAGGCCTATGTCATGATATAATCATGCCTGGTACATTCGTTTTGGTACTTTGAAAAGGCAAAACTTGAATTTGAGATTATGACCTGAAAATCTGAGGAAAACTTTAAGCCTAAACTCAATTTAGTCACAAAAATGGACCTAAGACGAACTGATGCTTGGTTAGTTCAATTAATTTATGGGCCTAACAAACGAGATTGTCATATGCTACTCAACAAATGTATTTGCAAGAAAACCACCAAAACCGAGATGGTTAATTTCAAGAAAGGCCAGCATATAATATCATTATCCTTACATTAATGGAAGTTGTTCCCAAAATATAACAACAGGGACTCACGCATTCCTAAATTGGTGTAGAATAAGTACAGGGAACAGGCAACAAGTTTTTTACCTCTAATGCTTTCATATACTTCTCTACCAGTACTTTTCACCCCTCGACGACAACCTCTCCCGGGAGAGAGAGCAGACTATTAGAACAGCAATGATAATCAAAATGCATTTAAAAGATCAAGTAACACAGTATCACTCTATAAATTGATGATGGTTACCATCGGCGGCATTAAGTCATTTATAACTCTCAACAAACTTAGATCTGTACTCAATTTGTTAAGTAAAAGAAGAAACATCTCCTACTTGTATGCAATGATAGTATGATTGTCCAGCAGGCTAAGCCCTTATTTTATTATCAAAACTAGAACTCAGTAGTTTACTTCTCTAGATGAATAGAACTCAATAGTTCGGTTCTCTAAATGAGACTATTAATTTAAGGTTGTATAGCATAATCTCATTATATGACTAAGAAAACGAAGTCATAACATTAATATTTGATAGAAGGAAGAGATACATGAATAACTGTTCTGATAACTTCAATGAAGTATGCTTCATTAGGAATGATAACATACCATCAATAGACATGTCATCGCTTCTAACAATTAACAAACAAAGCGTAAAAGCAGGGATATGTTGCTTGAAGCACTCAAACAGCAACTCAATGATTCAAGTGATGCTATGAATTCGACGGTTTAAGTTTATCCAACTCTTTGCCACAATGTAAATCAAAAACAGCAGATTCAGAGTGAAACGTAGAAGAATGATAAACCGTAACGGAAGATAACAACATTTAAGGACAAAAAGCTTACCCTGGAGGGAATTTGCTGTCAGCACGAGCTTCTACACGAAGCCACCAGAGCAAAATTTGTCGGCCACAGCTGCCAAGTGGCTCTACCACTGAGGGTTCCTTGAGCAGAGACAGAGGACTTTCTAAATCATCATCAACAGAATCCAGATCCTTAATCCAAGTTGGCTTATCATCCGCATCTTTCCAAAGCAATCTAGAATTCAAAACAAACCCTGCCCACTCAAACTTCCTAGGCAAGACCGTTGCCCTATCATCAATATAAACTGCAACTTTTCCTCCAAATGGTGCTGTGTTAAATGTGTGCCAACCAGCAAACTTGTAAGATGCATTACAAGCCGGACCTTGAACAGGCATTTCAGGCTTCTCCTCTTCCTTCTTTAGCATACTCAATGATGACTCCTCAGCACCACCCGACTGAATTAGAATCCCAACCGAAACAGCACCAAACCACTTCGCATTTTGGATCTCATCAAAAAGCTCCATACTATGCATATTACTATCATCAGCAAACACTACTAGTCCATCCAGCTTCTGCTCCCTCACAACTCTGCTCCACCAAACAAATAGCCAACAATCAAACGCAAACTCTAACCAACAAAGCAATACAATACACACATCTTCCTATATTCAAAATAATCACAGTTAAGCAAGCAAAGCGAAGATAGCTTTACCTCAGAGCACGAACTCGCATTTTAGCCTCCAATTTATGGCGTCCCTCCCATGTATTCGGCATTTTTTCACTGAAACCAACATGAATTGTCTTAACTCCTGATTTAGCAATGATGGAAGCAGTTTCATTGCTAACGCCACCAGCTTCCACAACGATCCAAACAACATCATAAGGAACAAGCATGAGCGAGTGCATAACACCTGTTATATGCAGTGTCTGAAATGTCCGTACATAGGTCGGCGTGACTACGATAACAGTCCTAGGATTCTTCACACCAAATTGAGCCCTCTGCTCTCTCTGAACTCTCTCTATTATCTGGTGAGCCTTCATGACCTCCTTCGGGTCCGGGTGGGGCCACGGACGGATCCGGATCCCGTGGCGTCCGACGGCCACTCTGGAGCTCACCGTCCTGTTGAACGCCGGAAGGCGCACATCATCAGCAAGATGCGGAGGAGCAACGGCAAGGTCGGAACCGAAGCTGGAGGACGCGAGCTGGCGAAACGGCGCAGCATAGAAGTAGGAGTTAGATGGCGAAGTGGAGAAGAGAAAGAGGAAGACTAAGCGAGAGAAGCGGAAGCCGAGGAGGAGAGAAACAAGGCAGCAAATGCCGTGCAGGACAAGCCAGAACACGGTCGTCGGGGATCTGATCCCGCCGCCTTCCGATGAAGGGTCAATCAGTGGCGCCGATCCTCTGAAGCTGTTGCTCCGCCTGCTCATGTAGCTCTGCTGAAGCGCCGACAGCTTCATCATCTCTCTCTGTCTCTGTGAAGCCTTTGCTGAAGTGAGTATTTGATTTAGTTGAGTTAGCTGTCTTGGTGAGCAGTTAGTTTCTGGAAATGTATAGTTTAATCAAAACCATTACTTACAAAGTACGGCCACTTTTCTTCTTCTTCTTCAGCTTGTTCTTCGCTCGCCTACGGACCAGATACAGCGGAGACAGAGACATTGGTTCTGAAATGTAGGAACGGGACGTAATTTTTTTTATGTATAGTTTTTTATTTTCTATTTAAAAAAAGGATTTTTAATATGATTGTATATTATTTACAATCCTTTGGTCAACATATGATATGACTTCAATGCTATAGTTCACGAAATGGGCAGTAGAGTAAGAAAGGGAGAAGCAGTTTGGTGACCTGATTAGCCTGTCTCTTGACCGTTACCTTACGTCGTTTCATTGATTCCTTAAGATTGTGGCCAAGTCACAAGCTTCCCTTCCAAGCCTCAACTCCTTCTAGACCCACCTTTATGTTATGATCTAAACTTAACATATGCATTCTTATATTACGTAAAACATGACAGACACGAGACATGCTGGTCGATTGCGTGTGTGATACGACGGTTCGTATTAAACCTAATCCATAAGATTTGGTTGTAGACTGAAAATAAAACAATTTTTAATTTCCTACTGTAAACATGACGCCCGACGACATTGAATTACATCTTCGTGACCAAATGTGGGTATAGACTAGAGCCCGAAATTAAGCCCAATAGCCCAAATATACTGGGCCGAGCAGGTCAACCTTAGGACATACTTGTGATGTTGCACATGTGACCTTTCGGGTGTAAAAGAATAACTTTATAAGTTACTTCTTGAAAGCTCTCTCTCTCGTTAGAGTACACTAGACTAAATTGATTAGCTTGTGGAAAGTGAGATGGTTTAGGCAGGCAAGCCGAACTCCTCAGGTGAAATGCCTTTGGTTGTTTCGACAATTTTGAATTGTGCAAGTGCTAAACTCATGTGAAGTTTCAATCTTCCTATTTGTTGCACGTGCCATCAAATATAGTAAGCACAGGCATGTTGACTCTCAATCTTATTACAAGTTGTCTAAATTAAATTCTATCTACGTTTTTTTATCGAACATGTCGTATAAGGTTTGCTAAATGAGGAGTTCTCAATTGGCGTAATTTGCAAGTTGTTGTGTCAATATGAAAATTTACCCAATACATATCCAAAAGATAATAACCACATATTTTTTCTTTTTTTAATTATCAACATCTTTAATTGTTTTTAATACTGTAAGTAGTCAATGCATGTTTATTTAGTTGAGGTTGATATGCCAAGCCAATTAGCCATTCTAATTAGGTAACTGATTACTAAAACATTTAAATTTGACAAAAATTGAATAGATATGTAACTCAATTTATTTTAACATTGGATTTCTTCAAATTTCTTCTAAACTTAATATTTAGTAGAATCTTTAGTGAGTTATTGTTGTTATTACTGAGTAAATATATAACTCAACCTATTGCATTTATGTATTCGAAGACATGTTCATGTCGTCATATTCAATTAAATAAAATGTAAAAAATACAAATATTGAATAAACGTAAATCAAGCTATCAAACCTTATGATATAAAATGTTAAAAGTCACAAATTGATATGTAATTAAAAAATGTTACGATCATCTATTTTTTTTTAATTTCTCACGAGATATCTTAGAAGGGTCCTAATTATAAAAAGACATCTTTAAATCATCCACATTCAGATTAATCTCCGCTCAAGTTGGGTAGATTCTTTGTAGGAAGTAAAGTTCTGATCTTAAATTTTAAACGACTGCATACATGCAGCGATTCAAACTTACGACTTTATTTAAGCTAAAAAAAAAGTTCCTTACCAACCTACCCGTACCTTATCTAATTCTTTTATTCTATTCCTATCCATCTTATTTTATTAGCATTCACCTGTATAATATGAATGCTTACGAGACAGGTAAAAGAATCTCAAATCCAGAATTGTAGATCTTAAGCTGGTAGGTTAATGAGGTATAGGTTCCTACAAGTAAAGTACGTAGTGCACCAGTAGCTGTATGCACAGCGTTGGAAGTGACGGGTCATGTCCGTTGAAACGTTACGCATTTGGGGTTGACACAAAGTCATACTAATGATTCCCAATTCGTTTTCTTTGCTAGTCTCAATCCATTCCCAACCTATGTCCATATTATATAATTAGCTGGTCACTGCTAGGGCTAGGCTTTTTCTGAATAAGAAAGTGAGAGAGAATTAGTGGAAATGGTCAAAAACTAAGTTGAATATTTGATGAACACAAACAACCGTCTAAATGGTCAGGTCGGAAGACAAGAACAGCTAAATGGGGTCAACTATATGGTGGTATTTTATCTTTTTAAAATAAAAAAGAATTATTCAAAGGAAACAAATAATTCAAAATAAACTATGTAGTTAGTTTGTCATGGTTTATCTAACCGAATCGAAAGTTAAATCAGTAAGATAAAAAATTAAAGGTTTAAAATATTTAATCAGTATTAGACTATTATAAAACTGACTAAATATTAAATAAAATAAAATAATTTAAAATATGATTAAAATAAAATTTTATCTATCGAAAAATTTGAAGTTTAATTAAAAAATATATTATTATATAAAAATTAATTAATTTACTTTTGCTTATAAGAACTTATTAATTTACAAAAATTGACTAATTAATTAATAAATTGATCGATTTTTATCAATCGAACCAGAATAACCACTTGTTACAAGTCTTATAGGAGAATCAATCCCAAAAGCTAACTTAAAGGGTGGGAAAGTCCATAAGTTTATAAATTATACATCAGTCTCTTTTATTACTAATGTGGGACAATTAAACTGTAATATTTCACCACGTTTCACTGCCTAGGCACTGTCGGGCTAACTGCGCGCTAGACTTTTTCTAACCCCAGGCAAACACTGTTATAGCAGTGTCACGACCCTGTACCCACGGGCTAGCTGCATGCTAAAACTTTTCTAGCCCCGGACGAACACTACAATTCTGACATCACCACCCGTAAGCGTAACACGAGAACTTGAAAGAGTGATATTAGCTTTGATAACAGTTGATAGGATCCAAAGATAAGGTATGACAAATGTGTATTCTGATATTGATTCTTTAAAAAATACAATTGATAAACTGGTTTTCGAGGTCCAATACCTCCAACTTAAGGCTTATACATAATGACACTTCACCATCCTTTCGCCTCTCTTCTCGAACAAGTCCTTCTCAATCCCTTCAATCTGATTATCAGCTTTCTTAACAGCCATTACTCAACAGTTCAAAATTTTTACCATTAAATTGACTAAATTGGTTGATTTTTTAATTATTAATTTATACTTATTATTAATTTTTCATATCCTAATAAGAATAGTAATCAATTTAATAATTGAGGATGATGATTAAATAATAGTTATTAAACTATTAAACAGCGTTATATATTTAAGATAAAATTACTAAATTTTGAATTTTGATAAGTTTAAGGTTTAGTATTATAAGATATTTACAAGATATCTCTAACTATTAAAAATGAAAAATATTAATTACTTTTATCTTATTCGTTACGAAAATTTTTATTTGAATTGAAATTTGAACACATAAGGTCAGGTGCATAGCTATGAACATCCCATGTTATATGATTTTAAAAGATGTCTACTTTAGATGAAACCATACGTGAATCTGATAACATGCTTGAACCGTTCTATCTAACATTGGTTTCTTGTGATAAAACGTGATTGGATTGTTATCAAATCATATCCACTTTTTCAGGTTCGTTGGACAAAATAAGGAAGAGATCTTGGACTCACTAAAGGTGAATCGCCCACCCCAAGCCTCACACTCCGACTTAACATAATAATGAGAGGTAAATTACGGTTTAATTTTAGCTAATATTTTTAGAAGATAACCTAATGTTTAGTTCGTACAAAGAGTCATCACATTGGATAAACTTTTACACTGTCAATGCCGAGATTCAAACCTGAGACTTTAGACTCACTTTTTTTCCTAATAATCAACTGAGCTACCCGCACGGGTAGGAAGAGATCTTCTTTCCCGCCATTGTTGTTCCTTGTTGTTCTCAATTAATCTCATCCATTCGTTACAAATAAAAATAAAATAATTTTGAAATACTTAAAAATGACAACAATTAAATTGAATTGGATTTATTATTGGTCTTACTTAAATTTAATTGAATTAATTAAAATATTTTTAAAATGAAAAAATTAAATTATTTTGAAACACAAACACAAAGCACTACTTGATTGTACAAGACTTCTCGTTTTACAAATATAAAAAATGTCGTCCATTTAATTTTTTCTTTGCATTTTTTTATAAAATGATTATTTTCGTGATTTGAATCTAATTACAAAATTATTATTTTCGTAACTTGAATCTAAATCCTTTTTGTTGAGTAATTTTATTAATTATTCCAAGGTTAATTTTTTTTGAGATTTATCAAAATCTTAAACCTAAAATTTAATTAATTAATTTCAATTAATGTGAATAAATTAAATAAAGCGCGTAGAGGTACGCGTGTGAAACTCGAGGGGACACGGGGAAGACCACGAAGGCACGAAACAAGTGTGAAAGAAAACTTTTGAGTCCAAGTGTGAAAGAAAACTTGAGGAAATTGTATTAAAAAAATCAACTATATTAGGGTGGTGTCAACCTTACAATCCCATCAGACGGCTCAGAGTTGAAGATGACATTTTCAGATTTGACGTGATCTCCTCCGAGTTGACCCCACACGTTTCAACCTGGACCAACCCATTGATAGAGGCGACCAATTGTCC
Organism: Erythroxylum incrassatum; assembly: GCA_026546855.1. Taxonomy (NCBI): domain Eukaryota; kingdom Viridiplantae; phylum Streptophyta; class Magnoliopsida; order Malpighiales; family Erythroxylaceae; genus Erythroxylum; species Erythroxylum incrassatum. The sequence continues at coordinate 25,476,459 of JANVCL010000212.1, read as the reverse complement.
CGGTGGTTTTAAAAACATAATTATACATTTTAAAATGCAAAAGTAGCTGGATTTTAATTTTGGGCTAATTAAAATTTTCAAAATTTGGTCAATTTTAAAATTATATTATATCTCAATCGTTACAAAGTGACAATAAAATATTTAAATTTTTTATTTTTTAATTATAACCTGACATTAATTTTTTCGTTAAATTTACTAACCTAGATTAGATTACATAACTTCGATAACTTCACACTTTGAAACAAAGAGCTTGTTGGTGCAGTATGTTGTAATGCGAAAGTAACTTGAAGCTAAGATTGTGTAAATTGATTTAGGAATTTCATTTTTAACGGCGACATAATTTGATTAATCTTCATTTGTTATATTAATTTTGACTAATTTGTATTAATAGTTAGGGTTTCTAACGTCGAGCTGGCATTGACAAAAATTGAATATTTAAATAATTTATTGTCAATTTTTAAAATTCGGGATGGAACTGAAAAATTTAAATTTTAAAATTAAATATTTTATTATCATTTTTTAAAATTCAGATAATAATTACAAAATTAAACATAATTTGAGATTTTTTTAATTATTCCTTTAATTTTTATACCTACACAGCAAATAATAATTAGATTAATTTCTTGTATACTAAAATATTCAAACCCCTTTTAATTAAAATATTTTAATCATTATTAAAATCAGATCTAAAAAATTACGAAACGAAAAGGAGAAAAAGTGGGATTGTGATTGGACGATCTGATTAGTCGTACCAACACTTTGACGGCAAATGCTAAGTCAAGTCATTGAGGTACTTGACAAATAGGGTATCTGTAGCCGATGCCATCATTTTGACCACTCTTTTCTGTCACGCCTTCTGCCCTTTATCAACAACCAAGCTCTTGTCTCTTACACATCTCTTTCCTCTCTCTTTCTCTTTGCTAACTGCTTCCGGTCATGGCCGTAGAGCTCATGCTCAGATATAGGAATGATGGTTTTGCAGTTAAAATGGAAGAGACCGCTGTTAAGGAAGCCGCTTCTGGTCTCCAAAGTGTTAATAAGCTTATAAGGTTGTTGTCCCAGGAAAACCAAGACAAGAATAGCCATCATTCGTCTTCTTCTTCTAGCTCTAGATCATCCATGGACATGGAAATTGATTGCAAGGCTGTTGCTGATGTTGCTGTTTCTAAGTTCAAGCGAGTTATTTCTCTTCTGGGTCGAACCAGAACTGGCCATGCTCGCTTTAGGAGAGCCCCTGTGCTCGCTACTACTTCTCCTACAAGTGCTGTAAGTAAAATCAGAGAAAATCAAGTTTCTGAAACCAATATTTTCTGTGACACGCCCATTCAACAGGTCCCTCCCCTGTTCCCTACCAGTCATCCCCATGAATATCCTCTGTTAATGCCCAAAAATGGAGTCTTTGATAGGAAAGACTCTGCTGCTAATGTCAAATTTACGTATTCTTCTGCTGGAAACTCGTTGTTGTCTTCGTTGACCGGTGATACCGATAGTAAACAGCCATCATCTTCGTCAGCTTTTCAGATTTCCAATCTGTCACAGGTTTCTAATTCTGTTGGAAAGCCTCCCCTGTGTACTTCTTCTTCGAAGAGGAAGTGTAGCTCTGAAAATTTGGGTTCCGGCAAGTGTGGATCTTCTGGTTGGTGTCATTGCTCCAACAAGAGGTAACACTCTGAGCATATATTTCTAGATTTCACTTTCTGATAAGTTTCTTTTTATTTCAAACCTTTGAGTTCAGTATGGAATTGAATTTTTTGTGGATAATTTTGCAGCAGAAAGATGAAAACAAAGAGAGTGGTGAGGGTTCCAGCTATTAGCTTGAAGATGGCTGATATTCCACCAGATGATTACTCTTGGAGAAAGTACGGACAAAAACCCATTAAAGGGTCTCCGCATCCAAGGTAAGTAATCAACTATTGCACAACAATTGTCTCTGTTCTGACACTTTCACCATCTTCAATGAAAAGGTCCATAGCTAACAGTTTTGTTTCTGGTTGTATGCTCTGTTGAACAGAGGCTACTACAAGTGCAGCAGCGTAAGAGGGTGCCCGGCTCGCAAACATGTGGAAAGAGCTTCGGACGATCCATCGATGCTAATTGTTACCTACGAAGGAGAGCACAACCACGCTCTATCTCTTGCTGAGACGTCCAGTCTCATACTAGAATCCTCCTAGACCACAGCAGCCATCATTTTACCCATAGAATCCTAATTATGTTCTTTTATATATTGAGGCCAATAGTATCAGCAGTAGGTTTTAGTGACTTAATTATAGCATGAGCTTTGAACTCCTGTTAATTTCCATCTTGTCTCGAAGGAGATGATTAGCGGGTTCAACCTCATTTACCTGTAAAATATCAATGAACCCATTTGTTTGTTATTTAACTTGTAACAAAGCATAGAAACGTTGTGGATTTGTTTATGGATTTCGATTCAAACAAAGTGGTGGTTGGGTAGTCTACTTCCATATGTTTATCAATCCTCTCATATGTTGTTCTCTTCTCTGTCTTTAGGTACCTGTTTGTGCATTAATCGATTAAAGTAGATAAGAAAACAAGCAACATTAGAGGTAAGAAAAGGATGTGGTCAAAAACTGTAGCATGGAAGTTGACGAGCGTGAGCGGTGTGTGTGTCGTGTGTATTGAAAGGTTGACTATCGAGAAAGAGGGTGGAAGTTTCCAGCTGGGTCGGCCATTAAATTTCAAAGTAGGCAACATTAGTTTAAGTTGAGAGATTGGGTTGGTTGGGGCGTGGGGCTTGGAAAAAGAAAAGGACATTCACAAGTGGGAAAGCAAAATGGGCAAAGTCAAAATGGGTGGGTGGAGGATGCAGGACCCTCTGCTCTGCAATAATGGTTTTACACAAGGGCTAGAGTTAAAGGGTACATACATATTCGTCTTTAGATTCATGATTTCTCCTTGCCTTTCGCTTAACGTCAACGTTGCTATTCCAAGCTATGGTCCTCAAAGTCTAGACCATTAATGTCGACTCATCCTCCATTCCCACCCATTATGTCGTGCTAGTTCTAAAAGTTCTCTTGATATATGTATATATATATTTTCCGCAGGGTATTTTAGAGGAGTCTCAATTATGAGAAGATACTTTTAAGTCACACTTAAAATAATCCTAGATTCAGTCGAATAGGTTCCTTACGAGAAGTAAAGCTTTGGCTCTAAATTTTAAACAGCTACATACATGAGGAGGGTTCAAACTCGCGACTTCACTTAAATTAAGAGATCTTTTTATCAGCTCCCCTACGCTTTGGGGTTATTCTCTTAATGTAGTTTAGTGAGAGATTTAGCACCCTTGTACTATGAACATCGGATAAAAAAGTTTCAAAATAATCTTTCTATTAGTTAAAAATAAGATTATGTATTATTAAATTTTTTTAGATTTTACATCTCAAAGAAAGTTTTACGGAGTATTATTATATCTAATCAAAAAAGGAAAAACAAGTTATACTAGCTAGTTTTTAAGTCATGTCTTACTTATTTAGCCCCTTTTGAAACTAGATTTAGTTTCTAAAAGAAAGAATTTGTCTTATTTTTTTAATCTTAAATATGTAAATTATATAAGATGTCTCTTTAAACTTTAAACCATTGATTAAAAAACTCATTCAGTTTGACCGGTTCAATTATAAAAACCTTCTATTGTCTAATTTTTCGATTTGCTTTTTAATTTTCAAGTTCGGTTTACTTTAATAACTCTTGTTGTTAAAAATTGATCATTTTGTTAATTAATCAGTCAATTTGTTAAATTAATAAGTACTTATAAACTAAAATAAATCAATTAATTTTCTTTTAATAATCTCTTTTTTCAATTAAACTTCAAATTTTTCGATAGATAAGGGCAATCTTTTTAATTATATTTCAAAATCTTTAATTTTATTCAATCTTTAACCAAATTTATAACAGTCTAATACCAACTAAACTTTTTAAATATTAAATCTCTTAGCTTATCAGTTTAACTTCCGGTCTTGTTTTTAAAGCATTGCTTTAAACATATAACAAGAAATTGTAAAACTATTATATAAGATTTAAAATTACAATATGTATATATATTGGAAATATAAGATTTAAATTTTTAATAACATATGCCTGTTGGAATATAAGATTTAATAGGCATAAAGCTTCACTGTTATAAGTTTAATTGTAATCTAATCATTATTATACTTTTAATGTTAAATAAAATTTTTAATTATAATGTGTAAACTTGGACGAGTCTTGTTCTCGCTTAAACTCTCTTTTGCTTCCTTTCTAAATAGAAAAGAAAGCAGTCTTTCCCTCTAGCTTCTATTACCAATTTTCAGGAGTTATCAATGGGTTTTCTCCTCTATTTGGTCTCTTTCATCTTCCTTTTTCTGTCTATCCTATCTGTAACTGGTTCCTAGGTCAACCTCAATCTTGAACTTTCGCCATATTCTTCTGTGCTTGATGGCAATTTGGTTAACTACTACTTCCTAATTGCTCTTCCTGACTTCCTACCAATAGTATTTGGTGCACAGGAGAGTTTGATAATAGCAATAAGGGCAAGCTTTCTTACTTCCCTAATGCCCAATCTCATAAGAGCCAAGTCGTCTCTCCCTTTTTTAAAAAGTTTTATAGATTGGTGCGGTGTGTTGGAGCTCTTCTTTGGTTGGTAACTTTCTTGACAAAAGGCCTTTCATTTCTTTAACTGAGACTGGAGGGAGATGAGAGTCACCTACGTAGGAGTTATTAATCTATATGTTTGTGATTAATTCTTTATCTAGATTGGTTTTATAAAGTTTTGATCAATTCTACATGGTTGAGCAAGTTCTGCTTTAGTCAGGCACTAATCACTTCTTTATAGAGGTCTCTAATATTGCTATTATCACTCATATTAAAGTTCCTTTTAGGGTTCAATAATTACTTAACCAAGGTTGAGGGCTTTGAAAGGGCTATCAATAATGGTTTGCAGGTCCAATTTGTTAGATATAGGACTTACCAGCTAATGGGGAAATTAAATGCTCTTTCTTATGACCTTAGGAATTTAAGTTATGATCAATAAAGGCTTAAATCCATATCTCTGAATTAGTTTAATAACTGAGAATCTTCTATATTGGAGTTTAATAGTTTTATTAACATAAGTCTTGATCCCGCCTAGGATGAGATTATAATTAGACACCTCTATTGAACCAATAGAGGATTTAATCAATATTTTAATGATAACAAAATATAAATTCTACTAATAAGTTTAATGTCATTGATGAGAAGGAATATAAGAATAAAATATCACAGTATCAAAGGATTTTCAAAGAAAGATAAAGTTTGCAATCTTCAATATCAAGATCAAGTTAAGAAGAAGATCAAAATACATCTAGGTTATTTTGATGTATTACTTATTGTAAGCTCATCTTGTTTATTTTTGATAGCCTAAAAGGCTTTCCATGCATAATTTTTTTTTACTTTACTTGGTTACATGAGTGTGTCCATTCCTTAAGAAACATTAAGCTTTTGTTTTGAATATAAGATCCTCCCAATCTCGCAATCTTTCAATCAAAGTTTGAGAAACATTTTTGGGAAGTTTAGTTCATCATTGAATTAATCAAATTGAGTTTGAACATTTGAAGTCATTTAGGGTGATTGGTCGATATATGTTGGGTTAATGGTTGACCAATATAGATTAAAATTGTTAAATTTGATTTACCATGAGTTTGTTGTAACATTGGTTGATGTATTGGTTAACCAATGTATCATATTAGTTGACCAATATGACTAATGGTCAACTAGTGTTCTAACAGTTAATAAATCTGGAGCTTTTATTACATAGTGGTTGACTAGTATAGCCATTATAACGACTAATTCTTGGCTTTAATGACTAGTAGGGGTCCTAAAATACTATAAATATGTATTTTCTCATTAGTTTTAGCATTAAGAAGTGTTATAGTGTCTTTTACATATGTTTCTAAATATTTTCAATTACTTGAGCATTCATTGTCTCATTTTGGGCGTGTTAGCCTTTTTGTGATTATCAAAATATTCATGTCAACAAAGTTTGAGTTGTAAGCTATTCTTAGAGTTTGTAATTATTGTATTGAGAGTACCTAAAGTGGCTTGAGGTTCCTCTTTAACTTAAAGAAAGAGGTTCCTTTTTTTTTCCAAATTGCATAAAGGTTATTCTTAACTTTGAAAGAAGAATTTGGTGATGCTGTCGCCTGCAACCAAATATAAAAGAAATCACTTCTGTTAAAACAAATTAATGTAGTAGCGGTAAGCGGATATCGTTCCCAC
>JANVCL010000212.1:25450261-25466679 GCA_026546855.1 Erythroxylum incrassatum | reverse complement strand
CTAAATTATTGTGGTATATTCTTAAAAAAATTGGTGTCAAAATTTGGTGTAGAATGGTTGGAGTAACACCAAATTTGGTGTAAAAAGATTCTAGAAATATTTCACTTTACATCAAATTTGGCGTAAAAATTTGATGCAATGATTGGAGATGGAAGGAGATCCTCTGTCCCCCTTCTCCTGTCCCATATGAGACGGCTCAGATGGGCTTGGTACAAGATAGGGACATGGGAAGGGGGACAGAGGATCTGTCCCCGTTGGAGATGCCCTTTAAGGTCTTCTGGTCAACAATCAAATAAGGATTAAAAACCTATGGCTAGCCTGAGCACATAGGTTCTTCCCGTCGAGCCCAACATCGCCTAATCTTACAAGCCAGAGACTTCAAGTTCAGAAGGCCAAACCCACATGGCTCCCCAGCTATTTGTAGTAGGAAGTATGAATTCTTGCATATAAAGGATGGCGGCGGCGGTAAGGGCGATGGGTTACGGGCATTGCCTCCCCGTCCTAAACGTCCTTTCATGAAATTCCTATTCTCATTTCGAATTCATTCTATTTTATCTCGTACGCCTCTAAAACCATTAATGGCCTCCTCTCTCACTCACTCCTTAGCCCAAGACCCAACAAACCTTGACGACCAGCTGTGCGCCAGTTCTCAACTGGAAGAGAAAGAACGTCAGGATCGTCCTTCTTGTCTTTTCCCGGACATGGCGGCTCTCTGTTACCTGGGATCTCCGGGCCGGTACCTGGGCAGCGAGTCCAGGATGGAGCGAGCATGGGCACATTGGAGGAAGCTAGGAGAGCCCAAGTTGATTGTTGCGCCGATGGTGGACAACTCTGAGCTACCGTTTCGGATGCTCTGTAGAAAGTACGGTGCTGAGGCTGCTTATACTCCGATGTTACATTCAAGGATTTTCACTGAGTGTGAGAAGTATCGAAGTCAGGAATTCACTACCTGTAAAGTAAATGTGATTTGCCCGTTTATTGGGTTTTGTTGGTACTTTAAGAAGTTACTATCTTTTTGTGGATTCGTATGGTCTGAATAACTCTTCTGAACTTGGTGTAACTTCTTGTAGATTCGTATGGTCTGAATTAGTCTTCTGAACTTGGTGAACTACCCGTTTGATGATTAGCTTAGCTGATGCCATTTGTTGCTTTAACTTATCTTCCTTAATGAATTAATACTTGTAGACTGAATAACGCTATTGTTTGATATGGATGTTTGGTGAGGTTGAGTGGAAATCTATTTACTTATTGAGAAGATTACTTCCTATTCTTAATGATGAAGAAATGGATGAAGCCCTTTTAGTGTGATTTCCTTCTTCTGCATTTACTTTAACGTGAAGGATAATTGCAGGAAGATCGTCCCTTGTTTGTCCAATTCTGTGCTAACGATCCGGACACTTTGTTGGAAGCTGCCCGAAGGGTGGAACCCTTTTGTGATTATGTCGACATTAATCTCGGGTAAAGATTTTTATCTACTCTGTGTATACTTGCAAGATGCACTATTCTTTTAAATGCTGTGACTTACTACTAGGTGCTTCACGGAATCGTCTTTAAGGTGTCTATGCATGGCGTATTGTTGCTCAAAGGTTTTGGGGAAAATTAATGTTCACTGTGGCGTGCCTCCAGTTCTTGTTGAGTTTTAGAAACTTTCTTGATGCATCATATGGTAGCTGCAATAGAAGGCACAGTATTGAGTTTTGACACTCTTCTAGCTTGTTTTCTTTGCGTGTCAGCAATGTATTCTTTTGAATCCATGATTTACGGGATCTATGTGAAGCTTCAATGCTGGACAGACATAATGCTGGCAGTTAGAAAGAAATGATATGCAAACTAAAGGCCTAAGCTGCTTTAGTTACAAAATATTAGCTGAAAATTCGAAAGATAACACATCAAATAAAAACATTGTGTTGGAAGACACAACCAATCATAAAAATGATCACCTTTATTAAGAGGGGTTCAAACCAATGAGGATTTACTGGATTTAAAACATGCAAGTAGTCATCATAAGGATCATCGTGGCATTTGTGAAATTATTATGATTAGCTTCTCATTGTCAACAAAGCTTAATTTTATTGCTCTCATGTTGAGAAAAGATTTATTCACATTTTTTTGGTTCGGCAGAAAGCAGTGACATTTTATCTTTACCATGGATTAAAAGATCAGGGTTTTAGAATTTTAAATAGATGGTACTCAAATTGTTCTTGGTTTTCTTTGTTTTTATGTAGATGTCCTCAGCGGATTGCCAGGCGTGGGAATTATGGAGCTTTTCTAATGGATAACCTTCCACTTGTGAAAACTTTGGTTGAAAAGTTAGCTACCAATCTTAATGCCCCTGTTTCATGCAAAATACGTATCTTCCCGAAATTAGAGGATACAATTATGTATGCCAAAATGCTAGAGGAAGCTGGTTGCTTGCTTTTAGCTGTTCATGGCCGAACAAGAGATGAGAAAGATGGGAAAAAGATTCGGGCTGACTGGAAGATCATCAAAGCTGTAAAAAATGCTGTGAAAATCCCAGTTCTTGCTAATGGGAACATACGACACATGGATGATGTTCACCTGTGTTTGGAAGAAACTGGTGCTGATGGGGTGCTGTCAGCAGATTCTCTCCTTGAGAATCCAGCTCTCTTTGCAGGATTTAGAACTGCCGAATGTGTAGTTGATGGTGAAGAAATCTTTGAAAACGGAAACCTTGATCAGGCAGACCTCCTGGTTGAATATTTGAAGCTATGCGAAATATATCCTGTGCCGTGGAGGATGATTCGTGCTCATGTGCACAAGATGTTGGGAGATTGGTTTAGAATTCATCCTCATGTAAGAGAGAGTCTTAATGCACAATCCAGACTAACCTTTGAATTCCTGTATAGCATAGTAAATCAACTTAGAGAACTGGGTGTGGAGAAGCCACTTTATTTGAAGACGATGGATACAAAATCAGGAATATCTTGATGCTGTGCTTCTCTACTGGGTTAGTTTCATTGTTTTCATACTATTGGCAAAATGAGAATTGACAACCTATTTTCCCACAATTCTTTGGTCATAATTATGGCTCTTCTGTGTGATTGGCGTACCAGAAAATGGTTTCTATAAACCGTCGTACAATTTTATTACACCTTAACTTAGTGGTTGTTAAATATTTACTAACATTGGCGATGTATCAGTAGAAGATTGTATCCAGAACGATGAGAATTTTTATATGTTAATGTTAGATCCATTTGCTGCTATTTCGCTCTATATAAACCTGGAGGTATGAGTTTCGTTCTGGAAATCACATTACAGAGATCTGTGGCTGACTGCTATTTTCTTATATAGCATTTGTGAAACTTTTGCTTCATTATCTATCACATTGTTAATTACAGCAAAGTTCCCCATATCTTCATTTTACCATACATGTCTAGGACCTTGCTTCAGTCGTATATAAATGTATTAGATTGGACATGTGCAAAAAAGGTCCTTGTTATCTAGTAAGATTTTCTGAAAGATACAAAAATTGAGATCCAAATGAGAAATTAGAGTTTCTTACATAAGACAGTAACAGAAATAAGATTGCCCCAATAATATACAATATAAAAAGATCAGACGGTCATACAAAATTAGTTTGCACTTTGCTAACTAAATGCTCTCCATAAACAGCCTTTCCAAATTTCCCAATACCACCAGTCTTCTGCTTGCAGATATCTAGGGGTTCTACTGCAGCATCATAGTTGGTCTGTTCATGCAACAAGAAGACATTGAAGAGGATCCTTTGAGCTGGTGAATAGAAGACAGTAAATAAATAGAGAAATATGACTAACCAACCTCGTAGAAATAAGCTACACAGACGCGGTATTTCGGAGAGTTGTTAATAACACGATGCAGAGTTGAGTCATACAAACCATTAGAGAAAATCTGCAGTTTATTGAGAATTCATAAGGATGATTACTCAAATGAAAAATAGAACATTTTTTATCTCATTTTCCATACCTTCAACATGTCTCCTATGTTGCACACAAACGTTCCAGGTATTGGAGGAGCAGATATCCATTCACCAGACAGATTTCTCACCTGAAGTAGATCATCAGAGTTACAGTAGCAGACCATAAAATCTCAGCTATTCGTAATGAAGCCTAAACTCTGCCTGAACAGTTAAAAGCTACTAATGTGTATGTAACTTCACTTTACTTCACCTGAAGTGCAGTTATGTCAGCATCTTGATTAACCAACGTTAACAACCCTGTGATGCAATATTTGAGGATTTTTTAGATTTAGGAACAAGGTACCCTTTAATTGATCTTAAAGATCAAAAACTTTACCATAGTCGGTGTGAGCTCCACTGAGATTGTCCATTCCAAGACATGAGCAGAAGAATTGAAACAAAGCAGATGTCAGTTATCCATTACCATCAGGGAAAATGAGAACTTGAGCATAGTACGACCGCATTACCATCCTACGTCATTTTCGGACAAATCTTTGCCATTGGCACTGGATACTTCGGGATAGCCAATAATGCGTAACACCCAAAAGGGATCTCCAGCTCTTTCACCTTCAAATTCATCTACTGACCCGTCCAATGCCAAAGCAATTCCACGCATGATATTCCTTGACAGGTCTGCCGGCACACATTCGATAGTTGATAGAATAAATAAATTAACAGTTTAAAACAGAATCAGTAAATGGAAGATAAACATAAAACAAAGTCATTGTAGATAGCATACCTGTGCAAAGTCTAATATATTCCTCCATCACCAGTTTGAAGTTAGGCGGATTCAGGGGCCTGGATAAAGAAGAAAAGACTTTGGTATTAATTTCAATCTGGCATCGAATCAAACAAAGAGATTAAGCATCAAGTAGATATCCTGAAAGGTGGAACCTTCAAAACAGAAATTAGTATTTTGTTTGATTATATTTATGTGATTCCATGCAGAAAAGCAAAAATAGTTTCAGTCTATACTCCAACATCCTCACTTTCTCCATCTCATTAGCCCTGCACCCTGTAGTATGCCTGATGCACAGACCACATCATCTTGTTTGCAATTTTCATAGCCCAAGAGCCAATCAATACCAAATGATATAATTACAATCAATACCCATGAGGTTGAATGTAAAAATAATGACCAAACTTTGCATATATGTTTCTTTTAATATCAGAAAGCAAAATTTTGCTCATCCCTCCGATAAGAGTTGCAAGAAATTGAAACTTTCTCTTACCACTGATTGATTCCTTCCATAGGTTTGCCAAGAGCTCCATACATCCCTGACTTTATTTCTCTGTAACACTGTTGGTGTTTAAAGAAGAGTATGATCTTATGGTAGCAAGTATAGATGTTTACAACAATAAAGAATGAAAATGAAGAGATAAATCTTGGAACCAAATTGTAAGAACTCCCCAGGCCACAGAGTGTTTTGCAGCTCCGGTGAGATTATACAGTGGATCCGCGCATTAGATTGATTATAAATTACAAAACTTTGTTTCTACACCGCAAAGTTATAAGATTTAGTTTTTACAAGAGCATAATTAAGATCCTTAACATCATTCTATTATCAAGCATAGAGTATGGCATTGAATAAGTAAGATCTACATACATCAATTGCTTCATGCATATCTGGAGTGCCTTTGGTTATGTTTTCTCCAATTCTCTGATAACCCCTGCGATTAAAGTTGAGCTAGCTGTTTGAAAGTGCTTATCATATGTCAGAATAATCAACATCAACTCTTACAGAAGACTATCACAACAGCAAACCTGTATCCGGCATCAGCACTCAACTTTATCTTTAACTTCTCTTCGTATGGAAGATTAAAAAATTTGTGTGCTACATTTCTAACCTCTTTAATGAGCGAATCAGGTATACCATGGCCCTTCTGATCAATCACATAGCAAGTGTTGTCAAACAAAACTAAACAGAGCAGCAAATAATTTACTCAGGAGTTTCTATACATATGACACTCAAAACATTAGCACATGTCTTGCTTTTCAGTGTAAATAAAAAGGAACTTCGTAGCAGGACAGTTCCTTAAAAAATCGAGCTTCCACATCAAACAACAAAACAAGAAAGTAAAGTTACCTACAACGATTGAAGTAATATTTCAGGCATGAAGGACAGTGAGCTGTTCAAACTTTAATCTCAGTAGTTAGATAATTCAACCAAATCGTATATATATGTGTGTGTCTGTTTCTGAGTCTGTGTGTATGATACAAAACTAAGTTAGACAAAGTACCACGTAGAAGAATCCAGCTTCTCTACAAGCCTGGTCTAATTGTTTAACGACTTCACATACACCTGGATCTTGAGCCATATTTGGATCTTCACACTTAGCCAATAACGAACTAATATCTGCAGAGCCCATAAGCGAGAAAGAAAGATAAGAGACAAAGGCACTATCTTCAAACATGATCACTTCAAAACAACTCGTCTTAACCAACACACATGGATAAAACATCCAGTTAACGACTCAAATGACAAAGTAAGACGCCGAAACAGCCTTCAGTGCCTATGAGATGCAATGGAATGCTTGAACACGAGGAACAAAACGTTGGATTGTTGATTTGGGTCAGGAACCAAAAAGACTCTAACAAGAGAATTAAACCACAAGTCTGCAGAAGTAGAATTTGATTACCAATAATTGGGATGGTTTTGAAGTCGGTCGCCATGGATGAGGATTTTGTTTAACGATCCCTGCAACTGTTAGATTAAGGTACAGAGAGTTCAGAGATACGTCCAACTCTTTATTAACTGCCACTACGGTAATTTAGTTCCGCTAATAAGATGTTTGCTTTTGCCGGAACGGGAAATTATTTTTAGGAATAAGATACACGAGGCATAGGATAAAATAAATATTTATTTATTTATTTTACTGTGAAAGAATTTTTATATCAATATTTATTTCGAAAATATAAATTTAAAATGATAAAAGAATAGTAAACAAAAAACGAAAATATTTATTATAGTCATCACTATTATTATTATTATTTTCTCCTTCTTCTTCTTCTTCTTCTTCTTCTTATTATTATTATTATTATTAATTTTCTTATTATTATTAATTTTCTTCTTATCATATGACTTTCCAACATTTTGCAGTGGTTAATTTTTCCTTCACATACTTCGTGAATTTGATCCAACTTATATTATCATTCATTATATAGTCACAATTGCAATATAAAATAACAATGAAATTGTATTGAAAATAAATATAACACAGGGCTTTAAATTACTAAAAACTTATTTAGTTGAACAAAAAATAAGTTTCAGCTCTATTTTAAATAATTAGACAAAATATTTAAACTTCAATATAATTTTTAATGTGTGACAAGAAACCTCCTCACCCACCTAAGTCTTCGAGAAGGCATAAGATTAAAAAACACAAGCATTTGTGTAGGATAATCAGGAATTTTGCGTAAAGCAGTATCCCTTTCATCATCTGCGAGTCCCTCTATCTCACCCAATGCACTATCTAATTATTCAACTTTTTGTTGAATGTACGTTTCAATCCCAATACTCTTACACAATTTATCTTCAATCTAATTCATGGTATCACCCAACATTCTAGTAGCAACAACAATTGAATATACTCATCTTGCTTCTCCCGTAACAGTACTCCTTTTCCTCCTCCTTGCTGAAATATTTTCAGTGTCTTTTAAGATTTGATATTTGACGTTGGGCAAAGGAGTCATTTTTGTCATGCCAATCATGCTCATATTGATCTTCATCACCTTCATTTATCCCACCTACATCTTCTTGCCTTTCCATTTCTTCAAGAATATTCGCAGTAGTTTGTGCGTCATTTCCAGTTGCGCGATCTTCTTCATAGATCCCAATCAATTCATTATAGAAAGGAAAACTCTTCCTTTGAAATTGAGCAGCATCTTTGTGACTCTAATAAGATGAAAATAATATTAATAATTTATATAAATGACAAGAAAGTAGTTGAAGAAAATATTTAAAACAAGATAAAAGTTCAATACTTACACTTAAGTAAGAATCTTATACATAATCTTTAGCAATAACGATCTTCCTTTCGGTATCCAATCCAAATTCACTTGTATCTTTTCTTACCATATCATAAACAATGCTCCATTCTTTCTTTAAAGTCTTAATCGTAGACTTCATGTGAGGTCTGACTTTTAAGTTTGAATTAGAGAGCTTTGTTGTTACCATTCTTTTTAATTTATTGAGATAGTCAGCTTTAAATCCAGTATCAACATTTTATGTTCCCATATTATGTAAATCAACTAAGCAAGAAACTAACACAACATCCTCATCATAGTTCCACTTTCTTTTTGTTCCTTTTGAACTTTCAGAATCAATAGTTGACGGGGGATTCCTCGACATACTTATCTACGAAATTAAAGAAATATTCGTAAATAAAATATAATTATCATAATAAAGGAAAAATAAAAAAATTCATAAAATTCTTCATACCAATTAACATTAAGCATCAACAGCTTACAAGAACAATATAGTCTACAATAACATCGTACAATATAAACAACAAAGAGTACAACCACTTACATAAACAATAATATAAAACCTCCTAATACTTAAACACAATAGAACATCTAAAAATTGTCAATTTTTATTTTGCCTAGATGTTCGCCATTCATTGAACATTTCACGTGCTAATTCAATTCTCCAATTTGTCCAACCATTAGTTGGGTCAATAACAGTTATACACTCCTCCTTAACAACTAGATTGATGTGAAAATAATCCCCTAAATCACTCTCCATAGGATCAAAATTCATCTTTTGCCTAATAAAATTATGAAGCAAACAACAAGCTATAATAATTCAATTATGTGTCATTATTGGATAAAATGATGGACTCCTAAGAATAGAACACCTAATTTTTAGTAATCCAAAACACCTCTCAATTACATAGCGTGCAGTCGCATGTTTCATATTAAAAAATTCCTCGGTAGCTTTTGGCTGGTAACCTTGACGTCATTCATTCAAATGATACCTTCATAATTTGTGTAACCTGCGTTGACTAGGTAAGAGCAATCTATATAAAAAAAAACTACATAAGTTATTCAATTTACATCACCTCATATACAAAATTTTAAACAACCTTCCTATATCAGATAGGAAAGCTTACCATGAAGCACCTTTAGTCCATGTCTCCTAGTAATTGCATCACGAAGAGTTAGACCATCAGCTACTGACCTTTTTCAACTAGGAAGAACATAAACAAATTGCATATCAGGTGTGCACACACCTAACATATTTATTGTAATGTCGTCCTTAAGAGGTCGAAATCTAGGCTTATCTTTAATTGGCACATTAACCCTGATATATGTCCCATCTAGAGCACCTAAGCAATTCTACAATTCAAATGAAATAAAAAATAATGAGGAATCTTAATCACATTCACTATATTTTCTTATAAAAATAATAGGATGATTATCTACCTTAAACCACATCCACTGAGGGTTTGAAGCGTTTGTTGGTATGGGCTCAAGTTTTTTGTTTGAAAAAATCTTGCAAATGCATCACTGCATTTAAAACATTACGAAAAACACCGACCAATTGTCTTACCTGACTTTTTAAAATTTTTTGTAATAGCTTGAATTTTAACACGATGAATAATAATATGTAAGAAAATTGCTACTTTTTCATCAATAAGCATGTTTTTTATTGATTTTAATCCTCTTATACTTTCTAGCATTTCACATGGTTTAAAAAAGGCTTGCCTATTCATCCTAACTATTGAAATACATTACTCATCATTGTCATGCACAAT
Organism: Erythroxylum incrassatum; assembly: GCA_026546855.1. Lineage (NCBI taxonomy): Eukaryota > Viridiplantae > Streptophyta > Magnoliopsida > Malpighiales > Erythroxylaceae > Erythroxylum > Erythroxylum incrassatum. The sequence goes on along the minus strand of JANVCL010000212.1, from coordinate 25,456,964 downwards.
TCCCCTCATATAATCTCGATTTGCACAAAAGTTTAGAAAATAACTTTTAAAACTATATAAAAAAGGCTTCGATACTAACAAACTCAACAGCAAACTAACAACATTACACAACTGCAACCATACAGTCAAGACAATCACAATCCTTTTTGTTCTTTTGGCATTTCTACGTAAACTCAAATTGAAACAAGCCATAACTACAGAAAATAAAATTTCTAATGTATTTACATAAAGTTGTTCAAACAATGAACAATATATGAGAACAATCATGAAATAATTAAAAATAATACAATGACTTTATTTTCCTCTTGTTGTTGTGGATATGAATGTGAACGTGATGTCCTTTATTAGTGAACGTGAAAGTTATCTTTTGTTTTAATGCAATGTATTCATATTTTTTAACTTGGAATTAACCTTGTAAGACATATGATGTTACTAGTCCAACTTAATTTCATTTAATTTTTATTTCTTTTATCAACCTAACATTTGATGGTAAACATAAACCACTTTTATCAAGTTTTTCCTTTTCAGTGTAAACTACTCTACTTATTGAACTTGTCCCATTTAACTCAAATTATGCTTTTGTGTAGACCAAAGAGTTGGATTGGAATAATAAAGACTCTTCATACCAATTTTTATGTCATTTTAGCAGCATGATGATCAATAAATACTCAAAAATTACTGTTATACATTCAAATGTAGTTCATCTCTAAATTGAAACTCAAACTCAAACGAGCCACAACTGCAAGAAAAAAAAGTTAACGTATTTACATAAAATTGTTCAAACAATGTACAATGTAAAAGATTTATGTACTATGTCAAGGATAAATAGATGCTACAATTCATTGATTTTAAGAAAAGCAACAAGTTAAAATCGCATTAGTCAGTTTAAAGGTTGTCCCAATTTTAGGACAGAAAATGTTGAAGAAAGTAGATGTATCAGGTTTCCTACATCATATTTTAGGCATATATATACACATCCAAAATTTTATGAATCAAAAAGCCATTAACCAACTCACTTCCACTTTGTATTCAAGTCCAACAATTCAATATAGAGAATGCTTTGTTCATCACTAACCTGAAACTTAGCAATTGTGTCAAGAGTTCAGAGAAGTCCTTTTGGAGATTCTGCAGCAAGTTATGCTGCTTCTTTATACTTTGCCTGAGAAAATAATTCCTGAAACACGTTGAACAACCTGGTAAAGACAACAAACATGAAGATTATGAGTCAATAGAGGTGAAGATAATATAGCCAAAATAGAATAGTTCGTTTGATTTTTTGCTAATAATATGTAACCAAAGAATAATAAAACCTAACACTAAACGAAAAGGACTTAACAAACAAACACAAGGCAAGGAAAAAAGATGAAAATTTGAATGCAAATCAAAGATCCAAAGAGACATTTTATTTTCAAGCCCTCTGTGACACCCTAATACCCCCTAGGAGGATATTGCGAGTGCCACACACAAAGAACATACAGAATACAAAATATTTCGCAGAAGCATAACATTCAAAAATAAACATTCCAAAATGTCCGAAACATTTCATACATGCATTTCCAGAATCTTAAACAAACATATATTATATCATACGAGCTTAATATAAATTTGTTCCAAAAATCGAAACAGCCTGAAACATAGTTATTACAAAAGCTTACAACAATTCAGAATCATACACTTTATATACAAGCCCAAAACAAACTCCAAATACATTTTTATTAAAACAAGACTTAGACTCCATTAGCGATTGCGATTGACTCGTCTTAGTCCTTATAATCTTAACTCTGAACCTACACGGGGCAAATCCACCGTGCTAAGCATATAGCTTATTGAGTAATAACTAATCTACATTAAATGATTTCTTTAACAATAAATCAAACATAATGCATTTCAGAACATATTTTTTAATTAACAAAACTGCATAACACAGGAGATTATAAACCTTTCAGAATCAGAATTTAGCTTTTGTCAGAATCAAATGGATATCAGAATACAAAACCAGATAACTGCTAAATCCATTTACAGAAGCGGGCAATGAGACTTATATAAAAGAGACCAAAGTCTCGACACCGAAGTGTCACAGAAGAGACCGAAGTCTCAATGTCGAAGTGTCACAGAAGCAGCTACAGACCCTTCTAAGCATGCCTATTTACCCATAACAGGACTCAACAGTTTTAAAACAAAACAAAGTCATTTCAAACATTTCATATGTAAAGTAAGTATTCAATCATATTCACATGCGCCTCGGACAATCATTGTCCGAAATTCAGAACACAATCAGTATAAATCAATTTCAACAAGCAGAACAAAGTAAGGTATGACCATCTAAGACTACTCATGAAAGCTCCCTTATTGCTTATTTCCTTGAAGTCCCGGCAATATCTAGAAGTGGTCGCTCTATGCGTTCCTCTATAACATTTAACACATATACAAATCACTATTGTGCATGATTGAGAATTCATTTATATATATTGAATATGTATAATGCATGTTCATGATAAATTATCAAGTATATTTTCTTACTAAACTGATGTAAACATCAATTGTACTTCAAAAGTTCCAAAATTCATACATTTAATTACTATTCTAGCTTTTGCTGGAAGCACCTCATTAGGGTCAACTTTGCATAATCAATAAGGTTAAGAAAATGATTTATTTCTGTAACACTCTCTTCTAGAAAATTGTTCCTCTGTTCTTAAGTTTCTAATGATACTAAAATCATACAATTTGATTTATTATTCAACGAGTTATGCTCTAAATACCATAGACTGTGTACATTTTGAAATTTTGGCTAATGCATGATCATTCTTCTAAGTTGTACACCTCATAACTCTCAATTACAATATCCAAAAATTACAAACTTTATATTAATTTAAAGATAAGAGAATAAGTTACAACTTTGGTGAAGATACCTCAGTCTAATTTGGCCTACATCACTACAGTTTATTCAATAAACACAGGACATAATTTCTGTCCCTGGTAGTGCTACAGCCTAAGCCAAGACTCAATTTCATGCCAATTTTGAAAGTCTTTGAAAAAGAATTAAAATTTGACTTCTTTAAGAAAGTTGTAGGCATATCTCTCAAGTTTAATATGAATTAAGAATCACCTCGTTTGAAAATCTATATATCAAGTTATAATCAGAATACCGAAGCATGTTCATGAAAAATGTCCAGTTCATAACATTCCATCAGACTTCCACATTTTCATCCTATCAATCGTTTTCAAATCAATTCAGATAGTTCTAAATTTTCTTGGAGAGAAAGAAAAATGTCTTAGAAATTTATTGATTCAAGTTTCAAGTCATTTGGAGGTCGGGAGACAAAGTTATAGTCACAAGTATCAAAGCTGTTCAGTTCAGAAAATCTTTGGGTGCACAATCGTGCATTCCATTAGTTTCCAGACTTCACAGCACTTCTTCTCTTCTTCTTCCCCTCTTCTATTACGTAATCCATTATTTCTAATCACCATTTCTTTCTAACTTATACTCTCCCTCATATTCTACTTCCTTTTACATTCAGCTCACTATCAAGACATCTCAAAATTCAAGATGAAATATAAACATCAAAACAGAAATCATATATGTATTTCATCATGTTCTGCTTTCTCTCACTACGGCATTTTCTGTTCTATTTTCTCTCACTACTACATTTTCATGTCTTTTGCACTATATCCAGATTTAATTTCACTTCCAACACTAAAACATCATCCAAATTCATGTACAATAACCAAAAAATTGAAAGCTCACTTACTTGATTTCACCAAAATTTTCCAGTAGTGAGAGTGAATAAGAGCTTTCGGTGAATGGGGAAAAGCAAGAATAAAAAGAAGCAAAATAATAGCTGGACTGAAATGTTTATTTTGCAAGGTATATCATTGATGTGAGAACCAAAAGCAGATGTTTCGGTGATGAACAAAGAACAAGGAAAAAATTTTAGTGTTGCATGCTTTCGGTGAAGAACAACCGATTTTTTTTTTCTCTTTTCCAAGAAAATCTTGTAACTACGTGTATCCCTTGCATGTGGGCCAAGTGTCAACATGCAAGGCTACCAAATGTCACAATTTCATTAGTCTATTTGTCTCTTATTTTTCCTAGTTTAAAAATACCCAAATTTTCAAAAATTTCCTAAAATTCGCCAAAAATTCTGAAATAATACTAATAGTCTCCAAATAAATTTTCAACACATAAAAACCCAAAATTATCTTTTTAATCAAATTTAGAAATCAATTATATCCCAAAAATGACAATGAATGCATGTACAACTATTTGTATGTGTCAAAATTTATATGAACATATCAGCGAATATTCAATTATGCAAAGCATACAATACACTGAAATTTCTCAATTTTCTAATTCCTAGCATGGGGTGTTACACCCTCACAGTCATCAACATCAACACCGACTAATCACTCAACCAAACCCATCACAGACAGAACATATCTAACCTTCAAAATACCAAACAGGGAAAGAGATAAAACTGAAAAAAAAATTAAAAAATATTCAAAGCAATTCCTAGGATAGTTAACTAATATACAAGAAACCTCTAGTTTGTAAATTGAAAAACCATTATCAAAATTGGTTAATCGAACTACCCCCTTCGTGCTAACTTAGATAGCTAAATACAAGCACATGTTAGCCTTATAAATCCAAACTTCCAACAAAAGACCACATTAAGAACAAAATTTTCACATTAAAATCAACTACAAAGAAATCGCATACCCATTTTCTAACAAAAACAAAACATGTCAAAGTAACCCAACCAAATCGAAACAGAATAACAGACACACTTTTTAATTCATAATTACATAACCTAATTTCTTCAAACCACAAGGGCAAAAGGTACAGAACCTCGAATCCAAAAAGTACCAAATCAACAGGAAATCCAATCCATATTAGAAATATCAAATTCCTTCACAAAACTCCAAGTACCCAAATGAAAAACAGAGCGTAGCGACTAAAAATGAATGGCCTGGTTTATGCAGCCGAAACCAACCAGCAGGACCTATGTTATCAATAACCAACCAATTAACATAACAACAAAATGCATTGGAAATGTTATAATCACCTATAAAGTAAATGAAGTAACTGAAGGGGAAGGAGAGAGAATAAGGGAGAGGAGAGCACATAGGGGCGGGGGGCGGAGCAAGCAGTGCAGACAAGCATTGGAGAAAAGGATAAACAAAATCGACGACGACCACACCGAGAGTTATACAACTAAAAATATATCAAACCAAATCAATAAAAAAAGTCAAAGCAGAAGACTCTGTTCTCGAAGCCACCGGATAGGAATATTTTCGGTCTTGCTCAACTACAAGCCAATAAGAATATATACTTATGGCTCTTCGGATCAAATATTAAAAGTTCTTACAAACATAGGTTTAACAATATAAGTTACAATAAGAGAAACATGAAATCAAAATCATGGTGAAAAAGTATAAAAGAAATTAATAGATCCTACTGTCGTATCAAAAAAGTGGCACTAAGTTTTGGCGGCATAAATTTATTTCTAACTGATCAACACAATGATAAGCATAAAAACAGACCTCAAGCATAATCAGCAAAACCAATAGATTAGATGGCTATTGTGAAAAAATTATCCTATGATCCTTCAGAAGCTACAGTCCCTCACTCCCAATGGCCCACCCAAATGACCCAAAGAAGTAGATTTTATGGAGACTGTGGATCGTGTCAGCTGGAGCACTAATTAATTATTTTCGACCATAAGGTTAAACATCCAATAAAATTAATGAAAAATCACCATTAAGAAAAGAGGTGAACAAGGAATGAGGAAAATCATAATTATGTTATAAAATATTATTTTTAGGAACAAAATACAAGAAAAAGGATTGATATTATAACATCTTGTTGAAATTCATCATCTACTAAACTCAATACCAAACATCGCACAACAATTTCCTCCGCTAGAATTTCTTCATGTTTATTTTAAATCTTTCAAAAAGATCTTCTCTTCATAAAAAGGCCAAAGCAAACACCTTTTTTACATTTACTAAAAAGAAAAAGTCATCACATTTCTACTATTTCCTATCTTATTTACTGAAAACAAACAAGAAATTACATAACACCAATAATCGATATAAAGAGACCAATGACATGTAAAGGAAAAACCAAAGGATTCGTCATTTAAGGCAGAAAAATTGGGAAAAGGCAAAGAAGATCGACAAAAAACCGATGAATCACCCACGTGTAGATACCTGGATTTCATAACAAGCTAGCCCAGTCGATTCTTACTCCTGTACAACAAATCAAATTAACATCTACCAAAAGTCGCTTAAACCCATATTTTTGTTTATAAAAGAACATACATTTCTTAAATCTCTTAATGAACACCTCAGTTGTTCTATGTTTTCAAGTGTATCGCACCATGCACGTTGGGCGAGTGCTAGTGTTAGATGCTTGATGAGAGAAGAAGGAGGGTGTAAAATAAGCACAAAAACACATGTACATTAATCGGATGAAAAGATAAGGAAAATGCCTTACCGGGCCAATCGTTGATGGAAATGAAGGAAACATACCTTAGAAATTCGTTGGTGAGTGATTGAGCCCAAGTTTATATTATTAATTGGCTGCATTTTCATAACTGTTAATGCACTTCTTGACTCCTAATTGATGATTTTTGTGCTTAAACTGGTTCCCTATAGTGAGCTCATATGAATTGCAATTTGTTAGTAAAATTGTTGTAAACTG
>JANVCL010000212.1:25426322-25440843 GCA_026546855.1 Erythroxylum incrassatum | reverse complement strand
AAGTGCCCTTTAGCACACTGAATGCCTATCAGATTATTAGGCTCAAGACTAAGAGCCTCTGACAGCAACTCAAATAAAGAGAGTCCCAAATTCTTCACCTCTGCCGAGTACTTCATCACTATCTCCCTGCAATTTACAAAAAAATGTATAAAATTTTAGAAAATTTATTAGCTAAAAGCTCTAGTTATTACCTGCAAGCTTCAGGAATTTCTTCAGGACTTGGAGCATCTGGTTCCATCAGGAAATATACTGTATCCCTCCAATTTGCAGCTTTTGCCTGATAGAGATCGTAATTGCTAACGAACCTCACCTTCTTCGAGTCGTCCCTCGTATAGTATTCCATTTTAACCTCCTTTGAATGTTCGTGGAATCTGCGCACTCCCTCAATCATTTCGCTCATGACATCACTAGACATTCCATGGTCCACAACTTGGAAGAGCCCCCATTCCTCTGAAGCCTGTTGAATTGCTTTAATGATTTCCTTCCGTCTAATAACATCTTGACGTGCATCTTTCAGGTTTATGACAGTAACTTTGAGATTACAAAAAGCATCTGAATCTGCTTTCACTAAGGAAAATTCACTTGTTGGCAGAACAAAGATGGAAGGGATCTTCACAATCCCAGCATCAACAAGGCCTTTGACACCGGCTTTAGATTCATCAAAGGCTTTAAGTTCTTTCTGTCTGTCATTGTTTGGTTCATTTTTAGCTGAACTCAGTTGCATATTGGCGTCGGACATTTTCCTGCTTACGCTCTATGAATCTTCTGTAAGTTTTATCTCTAATTATGAGTATGGTCCATTTAAAAGCTAAAGGCCCTACCCACTATGTTGTGCTGCCTAACTACCCATCTCATCATCTTTGTGTTAGCCAAAGCATTGAGTGGTTTGTAGTACATATATGTCCAGTTGTTTGGTCTCCTATTCTCGCCCAGTATCATCGTCTACACGATCTCTGTTGCTTACGGAAGAGGATAGAAAAGCTCCAAACTTCTCAGCTCTTCGGTGGATCATGACAATGGCTGGAGCCTAGAGGCATTTGTGATTTTGGTTATACTTCCGTTGTTTTGGTTCATATATATATAACCAAGCACGGACGTGCATCTCATACAAGAGTTACGCACAAAATATATGCATTTAATAGATCAGTTATAACCGTGTTTATATATATATATACACGGTTATAACTAATCTATTATGCTGCGTATGGTTGCTGTCTCCGGTAGCTGGAGACGGAACGGAACAGAAATTTACCCTGTGTTTGGTTACTATCCCCGTGAGTGGGGACAATAGACAAGATAAAAAAATCTCGCCCCCGTAACTATTTGGTTCATGTCCCCGCTTTTGTGTTCCCTGTCCCCAGAAGACAGGGACACAAATTTCTGTCTCTTCCAAAAAGGGAGGGCAGGGACACGTTGTCCCTGTCTCCAGCAACCAATTTTTACACAGCCAATTATTATTATGTCTAATTATTATTATTATATAATTTGTATTTATTATTATTCAAAATTTTATTGTTATTATTATTATTATAAATAATTTATATTTATTATTATTCAAATTTATTATTATGATTATTATGATTATGATGATGATGATGATGATGATGATTATTATTATTATTATTATATAATTTGTATTTATTATTATTCAAATTTATTATTACAATCCATTCATAATAAAAGTATCAATGAATTACATATTTCTAATCATATTAAGGACCAGGAGCATATTTGTCATTTGCACTATTTTTTCGTTCTATCCTCGAGACGGAAACAGTTTTCTCTGTTCTGTGCACCATAACCAAACACCTCACTGTCTCCAGTTTTTGTTCCATTCTGTCTCCAATTTTCTATTTCGTTCTGTCTTCAGTTACTGAAGACAGTAACCAAACGCAGCGTTAAGGAGAGAGGCACTCTGACTATGTTTAACAATGATCTGTTATCTGATCGCATGTAGTTGTTAACTGATAGTTGATACTATCAATTGATTTGACCAACGAATTATATTAGCTGTTTGTTAGAGATGTTTGGTAAAATTAGTTGTTTAGTATTAACTATTTATGTGTAAAATAACTTATAAAGATATGACTTTTAAAAAAATTATAAAGATATAAATATTATATATTTTAGTATTTCGATAATTTTGGTATTCTATTGCCTCTCTATTTTTAATTATTAGGAATTTTGTGAAAAGTTTTAGAAGTTAGAACTTGGTAAAGGTGGAAAAAACTTCACAGTGATAGGTGAAAAGAAAAAAAATTGTTATGGAAATTATTTGTCCTTTTTGTTGTGAGTTTTAAGGTCTTTAAAAATATTATTTTTATGATAAAAGTTAAATAATTTTGAATATATTACTAATACTATAATAATGCTATCATTATTTACAAGTGTAACTTATAAGTTTAAAACAACGTAAACAGAGTGTTATAAACCATAATAATCCATCCCTATTGTCACGTTCTGCGATAAGTCGAGTGCCACTTGTAAATTGAGGACAAAATGGTTATTGCCAAATAGTTGAATTAGTTGTTTGGTTCAAAAGCTCCTCTTCTAGAGTTTTTTATAAAATAACTTGTTAGGTTAAATTAGTCAATTCAACTAGTTTATAATCAAACAACAAAAACAACTTTTTAATATAATCAACCTCTAAAATGAATCAACCATCTGGAAAATAGCTGATAAGCTGTTTCTAAAACTAGGCCTGTTTCAGATTTTCTTAAGCCTCCTAATGTTTCAGAATACAGGAATCTAACATGATTTGCCGTACTCTGTCCTCATGGAAATGCTGAGTTTGAAAATATACTTTCAAGTTTGGAGTGTTTAAAATATTTTGCACCGGGCCTGCCAACCCTAAAGTCAGAGGAAGCTTCCTGACCCCGTAAGTTTGGGCTGGATCCTTACGTTTAATCCCAAGAAACATCATCAGGCAATCGAAGCCGGAGCAATCTTTTAGTTTAGCAGCTAAGTACCTATTTGGTTGAATTTTTAAAAGGTGGATAAAAACTTTTTTATTGCAAAGTTAAAAAAAACGAGAATTTGATTATAAAATAAAAAAATACTCTCTTTAGTACATATTTTTTTTATAACTAAAATATAGTTTTTTAAGAAGTTCTAATTTAAAGATTATAAAAAAAGTACTTTTTAGGTAAATTTTTCAAATTAATTAATGAGCCTATTTTGTAGTCCCTTTTGTCCTTATATTTTAAAAATAATTTTTACAATACTCACAAACTCATCTTCTCGTTTATTATACATTTAACTATTTATTAAATTTAAATATTTACTATGAATTTTATATAATAGTATTTGAACTTTTTATATGTTTTAATATTTATTTTTGATCTTAATTTACTTATATTATAATCTAGATAAAATTTTTGATTAGATATATTTTCATTCATGTTTTATATGGTTTAAAATTATATAATAATTAATATATTATATTTTGCATTATTTAACATACTTTAAATAATTTTTATATGTATAAATAATTTTTATTATAAAGTAAAATATAGTTAAAATAAAAAATATTTTTTATTTTTATGTTGTCAAATAATCTATTAGACAAAGCTCTTTCAAAATTAAAAAAAAAAACCAAACAATCAACTAATTTTTTAGAAAAAAATTTCTTAAAAAAGTCTAAAAAAAGATCCAATGATAGGGCTACATGGAGTCCTGGTGGTACACTGAACCTCTCAAAAAACTTTTCAAAATTATATATATATATAAAGGTAGAGTTATTTAAGAGTTAGTAATATACTAAACTTTTCAAAAATTTAAAAAATTAATAATTAAACCCTCCTACCTTAAAATTTAAAAAGATCTACCGACAAAAACGTTACCGATATAAATCCAACCAACCAACGCTAATAAGTGACGTGTAAAACGTCGTAGACGAATAATCACTACAGTGTGATAATCAAGGACTTCGACTGCAACATCAGGCCACTCCTGACGACCTTTTGTGGACTAATCACCATCATACTTTGTCTTAAAAACCCACCTGACGTGACCTTTGTGGTTTAGTATTTTTATGAGAAAGCACTTTTCACATTTAGACTTTAAATTAGGAAAGAGTAAGGCAAGAATGAATGGTGACACGATCCAAGCGGGTTGGCTTTAGAAAACAGGGAAGGTGAACTATTGCTTTTGGAGAAAACTTGACTTGATCCAGATCCCTAATAATTGAGGGACAATCCAGAAGTTACCACTCCCTGATTTGTAGCGGCTGACAAATGCCTTTTGAGTATTTAGACTAATTACGTGTCCTTGAATTATTAAAGATGATAATATTTTTTAATTTTTAATTTTTAGTTAAAATTTAATTTTCATTTTTATATTATAAATATCATTTTAATTGACACTCAAATAGATTTATTAACCTAAATTTTTACAAAGGTTTTTTATATATGAATAAAAAATCCTAAATATTACTGAATTTTGTAATATTAATATGAACATTCAAAATAACATTAAAATGTTCTAAATTTTAATTTTAAGTAAAACTAGTTTGATATTAAATTATTTGTTAATGTGAATGACATGACAAGTGACGTTAGATTAGTATTTTTATTACGTGACTAATACATGTTGTATTTGTTTGACGTATAAATTTTGTTATTTAATAAATTAAAAATATTAAAAACATTAAAATAATTATACACTTATTAATATGTTTTACATATTTACTTCATAATTTCATAGGGTCATTAATATTAAAGCTCCTATGTAATAATAAGTGATCGTGTTTTAGCTTCAATTGCTACTCTATCTCACTTCCATTTTAGCTGTGCATTCATGTGAGATCCAAATTCAATGTCTTTGGAGGGATCTCCTGGTCCCTTCTCCTCACCCTACTCTATCTCCCTTTCATCTAAGCTATTTATTTATGTGAAATCTATGTAAATCTCATATGAATAGATGACTCAAATAAAAGGAGAACAGAGTAAGGCTAGAAGAAGAGGGACAGAGGATTTGGGGCCATGTCCTTGGAGGCCAGTAAAGACATTTGATTCGTTATCGTTTCATTCATAGGTGGCCCTGATTGGTTGAAGTGGCAAGTCTAATTTCAAATTATAATTTATTTTAGCTCTTTAAGAAATAATTCTCAAGAAGAAATAAAAAAAGCAATCAAGTGCCTTCATTGCATTATTTTTATGTAACGTGAAAAGTCACGTGACTTTTCTGATCCCCCAGGCCACTACGATTCCATTAACATATGCTACACTACACTCCCTCACACTTCACTAGCAAGCAGCCACCACAATGTCTGTTACCCCTCTCTTCCTCTTTCTCTTTTACACTCATTTGGCTGCATCCCAAGCACTAGCAGCAAGCTACCTTCTCCCAAACGACGCCGTCCACTTACTCGCCTTCAAATCCAAAGCCGACTTGGACAACAAACTCCTTTACTCCCTCAACGAGCCTTTCGACTACTGCCAATGGCAAGGTGTCAAGTGCGCCCAAGCTCGGGTCGTCCGTCTTGTCCTCCAGAACTTCGCCCTCCGCGGCACTTTCTCCCCTGACACCCTCTCCAACCTTGACCAGCTCCGAGTCCTCAGCCTCCGCAACAACTCCCTCTCTGGCCCCATTCCCGACCTCTCCCTTCTTCTCAACTTGAAGTCTCTCTTCCTCGGCCATAACTCTTTCTCTGGCTCTTTTCCTCTCTCCGTTTTGTCCCTCCACAGGCTCACTGTTCTTGACCTCTCTTTTAACCATCTCTCCGGTTCCATACCCACCCGCTTGTCGCTCCTCGACCGGGTTTCCTCCATCCGCCTCAACTCCAACCGCTTTAACGGATCCGTCCCGCCGTTAAACCAGACGCTTCTTGTTGTCTTCAATGTGTCTGATAATAACTTAACCGGACAGATACCGGTTACACCTACGCTTTCTCGGCTCAACGCGTCGTCGTTTCGGTCTAATATCGGTCTTTGTGGACAGATCATAAACAAGGCGTGTACCACGCGGTCTCCGTTCTTTTCGCCGTCGTCGGGCAATGCGAGTTCTCCGACGGCCCCACTAAGCCAAAGCGCGGAGGCGCAAGACGGTGGGGTGATGGTTGTGTCTCCGCCGTCGCTAGCGAAGCATAAGAGAACTGGTATAATATTTGGAATCGTCGGCTTTTCCGTGTTGGTTACATTTCTTGTCTGTGCATTTTTCGCTTTGGTGAAGAAACAGAAGGGAGGAACAAGCTCCTCGGAAAAGCGACTGCAAGAGATCGTGTCAACCCCTGGCCCGGCTGCCGTAGAACCTTACGACGGCGCAACAGTTGCGAAGACAGCGCAGAGGGAGGCTGAGTTGAGAACGGCGGCGAAGAGCGGGAGATTGGTGTTTTGCAGCGGTGAACATGAGGCGGCGCCGTACACGTTAGAACAGCTTATGAGGGCGTCGGCGGAGCTGCTGGGCAGAGGTACCATGGGGACTACGTATAAAGCTGTGCTTGATAATCGACTGATTGTCACGGTGAAGAGGCTTGACGCGATCAAAACTGCAACCATGGGTAGTGAGGCTTTTGAGGTGCATATGGACGCGGTTGGTAGCTTAAGACACCCGAATTTGGTGCCCATGATGGCTTATTTTCAGGCGAAGGGTGAAAGGTTAATTATCTATCATTATCAACCAAATGGCAGTCTCTTCAACCTCATACACGGTAAAGTGTCCGTCTTTTTTACACTTCTAAACTTTGTTGCTTTCTGTAAATTATGATTTGGGTTTTTCTTGGAATTTTTTCTGCATAAGAGTTCTTTGGATGCTTGATTAGGATCATCGGTTTACATGCATATGAAACCCAGCAGGACTAGGACCTTCTGGGCTCTTTGATATTGTTTTGTCATTAGCTGGTATTGTCAGGATTTGTGATGCCCATTAGGGCATTGAATAGTAACTTGTGGAAAGTTTAGTCCTTTAAACCAGTGCGGCCTTTTGAACTTGACGCTTTATCGATTCCTTGTAATACCGACAATCACGGTCTTGATTCCAGGATGACAAATTACTAGAAACTGATACAAGGTCACTGTTGCACATGCTTGCTTTGACCACAGCATCTAAGGGGGATAGAGGTCATTTATCTTGATAAAGGCAACTTCACAGAAAATCGATAGTTTGTGGTGTTTTGAATGTCTGATTGGTAAACAGCGTCCACATTGTTCTGGCGTTGCCCACCTATAGTACTCATTAATCGACAAAATACTATTTGCTTTTTCCATTCATAATAGGAGTTCAAAATCTCTTAAAGCCCAAAGATGATACAAATGATTATTTGTAAGTTATGTGGTTTTACAAAATGAATGTGGATGTTTTTCTTCTATTACAAATGGTCCTCCGTTCTGTTCGATTCTTGCATTTATAACCCCAAAAAACTGTTCACAGGTTCAAGATCATCTCGGGCAAAGCCCCTTCACTGGACATCGTGCTTGAAGATTGCAGAAGATGTTGCCCAGGGTCTAGCTTACATCCACCAAGTGACAAAGCTAGTACATGGCAACTTGAAATCCTCCAATGTTCTCCTTGGAGCTGATTTTGAAGCCTGCATTACAGATTATTGCCTCGCCATCCTTGCAGAAACTTCTTTAAGTGAAGATCCTGATTCTGCAGCTTGTAGAGCCCCCGAAACCCGCAACTCTAACCGCAGAGCTACATACAAATCCGATGTATATGCATTTGGCATTCTGTTATTAGAGCTAATTTCGGGCAAACACCCATCTCAACACCCATATCTTGTGCCTGCTGATATGTTGGACTGGGTTAGAGCAGTGAGGGAAGGTGACGGTGCAGAAGATAACCAACTCGGTATGCTTGCTGAAGTTGCCAGTGTTTGTAGCCTGACGTCCCCAGAGCAGAGGCCAGCAATGTGGCAAGTGTTGAAGATGATACAACAAATTAAGGAAAGTGCCATGACAGAGGATACTGCGGCTCCCGGGTATTCCTAAATTTTGGTCTGGATCTACACAAGTAGACTAATACCGGAGCTAACAGCGTGACTCAACAAGTGTGCACCACGATGAGGCAAGAATTTATAAGAAGATGTTCAAGAATTCGGCCATAGGATTGCACGTCACAGCTCGTTGAAACACGAATGTCACCATTTGTATGGCAAATGAGTTCAATTTCTGTTCATAATGTTATATAATATGATAGGATGAAATTTGGATTTAAAAATATCTATAAAGATTACAAATAATTATAAAGTAAGGTTTAGAATGTTTTCATTGGTCCAAACTAATTGGGGGGTAATCTATAGTAACGGGCCATAATCATTGGGCCTCCTGTTCTCTAGGCCCAAAGCATCTAACTACGGTCCTGATTTGTCATCCGTACATACCCGACCCGCATTTATTGTTGTCGACATGAGGGCGGCGTGGAACTCACGCCACTTTTTGGTAAAATAATTGTTTCTTTGACTTTGTTCTATCTTAATCCTGACCGTTGGATATGAGTAGACGAGGACTACGTAATAGGGGCGTTTTCGGAAAACGAAGGAAAATCTCTCTAATCGGCGAGGAAAACAATAAAATAGAAGAAGAAGAAGAAGAAGAAGTGTCAGTCGTCTCTCGCTCGCTCTGAGTCCTTTTTAGTTACAGTTTGGAGAGAGAGAGAGAGAGAGGGAGAGGGAGAGAGGTAAACAATGTCGGGAGGCATAGCGCGTGGTCGTTTGACGGAGGAGCGAAAAGCTTGGCGCAAAAACCATCCCCATGTCCGTACATCTTCTAACTTAAAAAAATGGCTGTGAATTTGTTCCTTTTTAATATATTTTGTATGTGTTTCGTTATTGGATTAGTTTTTTTCTTCTCCTTTTTATTCGGTTTCAATGTTTTCCCCTTTTTGATTTCTGCGCTTTCATTTTTAGATTTTGCATTTTCGTTTTGATATTCTAGGGATTTGTGGCCAAGCCAGAGACTTTACCAGATGGAACAGTGAACTTGATGGTGTGGCATTGCACTATTCCTGGCAAAGCTGGCGTAAGTGTTGGAGCGATTTCCATTTCAATTGTTTGATTATTCGTTACAATCGCATGGTTTCCTGTGTTTGAACTTCTCCAGTTGTTTAGTCCATTAAATATGGGTTTTGCTGCAAAATTCAACGTTTCTGGCCTTATGGGTATATGGCGATTGCTCTTTGTCTTTAGATGTATCTTATTCAAAGTGCTGCTATCTGTTGAAGGACTATGTAGATGTTCCATTGGCTTTGTGGTATCTTTAGTTGTGGCTGGCACTTTATTGCTATGGTCTTTATTCTTTAGGTTCGTAGAGTGGTTTCCTGTCAAGACTGGACTTTAATTTGAACATTTTGGGGTTGGATTTCTATTTATGTTGAGTTTTATAGGGGACTTTGATTAGTGGGGAGTTATGTCATAGTCTTTGCGGTGATATAAATTTGAAAATTTGAAGATGGTGATCCATGGATAAAGGGGAGATACATGGATTCATATGTTAGACTTGTTTTCCTCATTGTTTTGTTGTAGACAAGTCTCTTTCGTACTCATAGTGGCAGATATTTGCTGAAACTTTTGTACCTACTTGCATGCTTTGCTTAGACTGTCGCCTTTGATCAATCAATATTTTCGCCGTTTTGCATGGTGCAATTTACTTACTTTACTATTTCAACCATTTCTTTGTATTTGGTTGTAGACTGACTGGGAGGGTGGTTACTTTCCGCTCACAATCCACTTTAGTGAAGATTATCCTAGCAAGCCACCGAAATGTAAATTTCCTCAGGGTTTCTTTCATCCTAATGTCTATCCATCTGGAACTGTTTGTCTTTCTATACTTAACGAGGACAGTGTAAGTCTCACATGTTTCTTCTTATTATAATTTCTATTTTCTGTTTTATCTACAATGGCAATGAATGTTAATGTGGATTTTGTAGGGGTGGAGGCCGGCCATCACAGTGAAACAAATTTTGGTGGGTATCCAGGACTTGCTGGACCAGCCTAATCCTGCTGATCCTGCACAAACTGAAGGCTATCATCTCTTTATCCAGGTATCCTCAGCTATATGAAATTGGTTTTTATGAATCTCTCTATGTTGGGAACCATTTTTCTGGTAGGAAACTCCTTTCTCTTCTTTATGCTGAAACTTCCCTTTCGATAAAGGGTTGTCTGTAAAATCTTGTCTCCTTTAGCACCAGAGCTCTCAGTTTCTGAAGTCTTGCTTTGAATATCAAGAGTCGGTTGATATAATTTATGGGGTATGTGGCATTTAGCCATATCACTTTGTGTTTGTCGGAGGGAAAAGTTTTCATAAAACAGAATTACTAGATGTCTACCCATATATTTCCATTTTTCATACATCAGTGGTGCTGGTGGACTATTGTTTCTGTCTTTCACCACCACAACAAAGACAGTGACAGCTTAAGTAGAATTGTTTCATCGTCATTTTAACTTGTGTGCACTCGAATACAAACAGGATGCTGTAGAGTATAAGAAAAGAGTGTGGCAGCAAGCCAAGCAGTACCCCCATCTCGTTTAGCGTGAGGCAGATCATCACTCTAGGGACTACTGGTTCTCAGTAACTTGATGTCTGCTCTTTATGTTCCTTGGACTTGTGGTCGATGGGAGTCTTCAACACTTGATAATTAGTTAATGGATTTGATGTTTAACAGAATGGTTGAACTAGCATTTTGTCTATTCAGATTTCCAGTGATCCTCATTGTTGTTAATATCAGTAAAAGTCCAGTTCTTCCCTTGAACTTTTCACTTGATTATGTACTCTTATTGATGATGGGAATCCGAAATCTTGGGTTTCTTTCATCCATTGTTGTTGAAAACGAGCTAAGTGAACACCATGACATGACCAAATATGATTTGAGCACAATGAATGACTGCGAGCACTTCTAAACTAACACAAAGAACTTAGTAAGTTCTCGTAATGAGCGAATGACAAATGAATGTTGCGATTCCAAGTTTTATCTTTAGCTGTTTCTTCAAAACGAGGCGAAGATCCACAAGATAGGCTCAAGACAATTGCCTTGGAGCTAGATTATTGTGCGTCCCAGTTGATAAAGACTTAAGCTTTAGGGCTCTAATCGCCGTCCATCATTTTCAATGGACGACAACTTTGCTGCCTATTACCCTCCGGCACGGCCGCTGGCGTTACTTACTGCCAACCACGCCTCCCACAGTAGCATCACCTCCGCCTCCAACAGGGCAGCATCAGTATTTTACTCAACCCATCGCCCTCTATGCGCCTTCTTATACCGTACACGTAGGTTAAAATGAGGTGCATACGCTTTTTGTTGCGGGTCTTCTTGAGGACGTAGAAATTAACGTTCTTTTCAGGGAATTCACCGGATATGAATCTTCTCGTTTACGAGCGGCAGACGGCTCAGGTTTGTGTTTGTTCACTTACCTTCTTCTCTCCATGTTCTTTCTCAGTTCCACCTATTTCCTTCTATGGTGTTCAATGACATGGAACTGATGACGGTGGCAGCCATTTGCTTTAGCTACATTTGTTGATCAACCATCGGCAGTTGCAGCCAACCTTTACATCTTCCTTGTCTTGAATATAATCTTCTCCACCAATAATTATCTTTCTTTGCAATCTTCATGGACTTTGGTTACCCTTAACGCAAGAGTACATGCAGTTGCATGTGTGATGCTATTGCTAATGCAAAGTACATCGTGATGTGATAGCCTACATGCCATATATGAAACATGATATAGAACTTGCGTCACAACTCGGAGTCACAAAATGATAATGTTACTGAAGCATGCAATTTTGCTGCTAAAATTTTTCTGTTTCTTACAATTTCAGTGGACTACTGAACTCAACGGCTTTTAACATGGTTACTTTAGCAGTACTTTTGGGGCTTCAGACAAAAAGTGTGCTTAGATTTTATCATGAGATTAGGCTATCAGGAGCAATATAAAAATTATACTTCCAGCATAACTTATCATGCTTCGTAAGTCCTATAAGTTCCTGTGTGAATTTTTGTCATATTGGCTTTACCGACATGGAGCAGGTTTCAGATGTTACGCTCAACTTGAAGCAGTTTTGCAATCTTGGTCATGTCTTTCATCATATTGTGGGTCCATTTACTGCTTGTGATTGTGTTTCACCTCAACAAATGCATGTTTATGCGAACTTCTGTTCTCAAAGTTCTGATGAATAAATATTTGTTTATATGTGCAGAGTACTTCTTCTGCATCTCCATGTCCAACAATTTTTGTGGGTAATCTGCGTCTACAGTGCACAGAAGCAGAGTTAAATCAATTATTTTCAAGGTAAGAGCTTTTGAATTAAAAAGATTTCAGCTTTTTTTTCAGGACTTTTATCTTGTCGGCATTTCTTCTACCGGATGCAGTGGATTTTTGAGATTGAAGAAGTGGAGCACATATGGGACTGCAGTTGCAAGGCATTACCCGAGTTTTCTTCAAGACCTTTAGTTTGGTGGAGGGAGAAGGTGATCCCTCTAGCATGAGCTTTACAGTTCTTTTTACTTGAGTTAGACAAAGGGCTTTAGTCTCCAATGCCAAATCCTTTTATGTTTTCAAAATTCAACCTTTCAGCAACGGGCTTACAAGTTCTTCTATGATCTCCCCTTGTTAATTTGTAAAGAAAATGGAAACTTGAAGGAAATCTGTTTACTTTCATTCATCATCACAGTGTGTATGTTGGTGCATTCAAACCAAAATAGAGAAATAGCGCATTTGAAATGACCGCTAATCTTTACTAATCCAGTATCAAGGTAATGGAGCTATTTGTTTTCTGCATTCACAGCATTCTTGAAGAAATAGTGTAACTCTGTGCCGATTAGTTAATCTAATTGAGTTTCACTTCGACAAGAATGTTGAACTCTGTTTGCAGGATACTGGCTGTTCAACTGAGGCACTAAATCTTCTGCAGGGCACAGTTCTGTACTCCTCACAACCTGGTGAAGGCTTCTGATTGGAGTATCCTTCAGAAGTTGATTAATCAAAGAGCATCTTCTTAGCTTTCCTGTGATGCTTCTTTGAACCAACTTTTTCGGCTTCTTATAATGTTAAAATATTTATATTACAAATAAATCAATTAAATGTTATTTTAAAGTATTAGTTTAAATTAAATTTAAATTGAGCTAAAAATTAGATTAAATTGTCACTCTATTAATATTTAATTTATTTATTCATGTGTCATATTTATATTTTTTTTAAATTAAAAATTACTTAGATTATAGAATTTTTTTATAGGTTATTGTCGTATTTTATTCCACTTTTACCTATGTTATAATTATTAGCTGAATTTCATAAAACAACAATGGAACTGACGTAGGGTCTTTGAAAGTTGGGAGCAGAAGACAGGAACAAGTTATGAGTTTCCCAAATCGTCAGGATTTTGTATGAACCTAATGCCAACTGCCAAGATGTACCTGACGACGCAAGCCATCACTACATTGAGCAGCTCCCTTCTCCCTGCAAATAAAGGTTGCTTCCAATCTTCTCCAACCAATCTGCTTTCACTCAACGCAAAGCGTTAACAAATCAAATGTATCCTTCAGCATCCATTGCTTCCAGGAATCAATTTAAGGTTATCTGACATCTTTTTGACTTTGAACCCGGCTTCTGTGGTACCCCTATCCATTTAAGTAACAAAATCTAATCAACAATTTCAGGAAGCTTCTTTTGTTGTTGTTCAATAGTTATGGAGAGTCCTCACCTAAAATTTGACTTTGTAGGTTCAATAATTGGGCGGCGAGAAGGCAGAAGCAGCAGTGCATATCTGTCATAAAAACTAGAAGAGAAAGACCCAAAAAAAACAAAAAACTCTTTTGGGGTTGATGCCAAGATTTTTTCACATAACCAATCTATTGACTTTTCATTATCAGTCACGACTTCATGCATTTAATCAGATGTTATTTCCTGTCACCACCCTCCTCAGTTCAGACGACAAAACCTTCTTGACTCTTTGAGTGATCCTCGTTAAAAGTCCAAGCTCTGACCTTTTATCACCCAAGTAGTTGCTCTAATGCTGGCTTATCTTTTGGATAAAATCTTAAATGTTTGCAAATTTTAAATAAGATATAAGTGATTATAAAAGGCTACTTTCAGATACCATGATAACATTAAAAAAAGAGAGCTTTTTTTTAAGAGCTTTATACAGTAAACTGATTAATAACATAAAAATAAAAAATAATTTTAATTTTAACTATATTTTATTTTGTAATAAAAATTATTTGTGCATATAAATATTATATAAAGTATATTAAACAATATGCAAAGTACAATATATTAATTATTATATAATTTTAAACCATATAAAATATAAATGAAAATATATCTAACCAAATCTTTTATATAGATTATAACATAATTAAAACTAATATAAAAAATATTGAAACATATAAAAAAACCAAATAATATTATATAAATTTCAATATAAATATTCAAGTTGAGTAAATAGTTAAATACATAAAAAAGTATACATTTTATTGTAATAGAGAAGATGAGTTTGCAAGATAGACGTGAAAATGAGTTTGTAAGTATTATGAAAATTATGTGTAAAACATAAGGACAAAAAGAACTAAAAAATAATCTTATTAATTGATT
>JANVCL010000212.1:25407806-25419975 GCA_026546855.1 Erythroxylum incrassatum | reverse complement strand
ATGAGTTTGCAAGATAGACGTGAAAATGAGTTTGTGAGTATTATGAAAATTATGTGTAAAATATAAGGACAAAAAGGACTAAAAAATAAGCTTATTAATTGATTGAAAAATGTTACCAAAAAAGCCGTTTGAGAGGTCTTTTTTAAAGCTCCAAATTTGAGCTTCTTAGAAAATTATATTTTAGCTGCTAAAAAAGTCATATCTATTAAATAAAGTTTTTTTATTTTGCAATCAAACACCTATTTTATAAAAAAAATTTATCATAAAAAAGTATTTATTAACTTCTCAAAAATTCATTCATTTAGGCAAACTCCACTTTAAAAAATACTTTGTAAGGAGAGATTTGTCATATATTAACATTTTGTATTCGCTTCTCTTTTTTTAGGAAATTCTTAAAAGATTGAAATGACTAAGTAAGGTACTAAATTGTCGAATCTAGATTTTCTGTCCAATATTACTGTCTTATTCTGTTTCATAGAATCTCAGCCATTTATTTTGTGGGATCCACGCGAGCTCCATGCGGGATCCACATAAATAAATAGCTGAGATTTATTGGACGCAATAAAACACCATAATATTAAACAGAGGATATGAACTCTTAAATTGTCTCTCACCTCCTACTACTTAGCCTCCCTATTTTGAGGGCAATAGGATTTTGTTTGTACAAAAGATACGGGCTATGCCTATGTTGCCTCTTCTTACTTAGCTTTTCATTTATTATTATTCTCACCAAGCTCATAATAGTCAATGCCTGCATGCTCAACCATATGGTTATTTAATAATCTCTTAATTACCCAATTCCAAGAAACACCATTCTCTTTGATCATTCTATCATCTGAACATGATATCCTTTTCTATCACATTCACAATTGTCTTAACATTGATTCCATGTTATGACTAACCCTATCCTCCTATACCCTAATTTAGTATTCTTTTTGATATAAGTGCCCATATGGGATGCACAATGCCAACTTGTTTACAGCTAAACATACCTCTCCATTCAACCATACATAACCAAAACAAGCAAACAAAATAATTAATTAATTAAAACATGCAAGAATGAAGGAACTTTTTAGGTATCATTTCATTTCTTTAATGGAATTTTCTCTTTTATTTTAAATCGAATCGTATTGTAATAATAAATATATTGCTTTGGGCTGATTCAATTCATAGAAATGTTTTTGAAAATTCTTATTTTATTAAAATTACGAGTCATGATTTATCTGAAATTAATAAATTATTTACGTAATAACGAATAACTTATTAAGTTTATAGTTGAGGATTCGTTCGATTTCACTTCTATTTTATTGTAAATTTCATTTTTATTTTTTATTTTTGGTTTCTTTTTTTTAAGTTGGCCTGAAGGTTAACGAATTTTTTTATTAAAAAAACATATATCATTATTTAACATAAGATTTAAAAAATCACAAGCCATATCATTATTTAACATAAGAAATGATGCCCCGCCACCAGCAACTCATTGATTGGAGCAAACAGCCTCTTAGTTGGGTAAAACTAAATATAGACGGCGCTTGCAATCACCTTCAATATTCGGCGACAGCAGGTGGTATTTTACGCAATAGAGACGGCAACTGATTTGGAGGATTCTCTCAAAACTTCGGTTGGTGTGATACGATGTTTGCTAAACTTTGAGGAGTTTTTACAGGCCTATTGCTAGTATAGGACCTAGGCTTCCGTAGGTTAGAATTGGAGGTGGATTCTCTCACGGTCCACCGTATCATCTCTTCCTCGGATAATCGCTCCAAGGCTCTCAACCCCATTGTTACGGGTATTCACGAACTATTTACTCAGAATTGGTCTGTTGTTTATTGACACGTTTATCAAAAAAGCAACAGATGTATAGACTGACTTGCTACTCACGCACAATATTTTGTTATTGGTATCATCTTTTTTGATAATATATCTATAGAGTACCAACGTATCTTTTTAAAGGATATGTCGGAATCTGTTTCCTCGTATTTGTTTTGTAACGTCTGTTATATTTTCTCTTTAATAAAAAAAATGAAAAGTGAAAAAAAGGAGAAAGAAATTGGAAGTCACGGTGTTGTCTCCAACCAATGGAGACAAAAGCGCATAGTTTTAAGGAAATGAAACGTAAAAACGGTAACAAACCTGTCGTGTCAGGATTCCGATACAGACTATGTGTCTATTAACTTCCAATTTCATGTGATCTAACGTTAGATACCAACAACCAAAACGTCTGATCATTTCTTGTTTTTATCAACTTGGTGTCTCCAACAATCTTATACAGCTCTAAAGGTTTCGAGATTGTAATATTTTATACGAATAGGAACATTAAACTTTAGTTATAGGTTTTGTCAATGACATTTGTGATTAGAGAATAACAATATGTCATGGAATGTTATTAATTAACAAATAATTTATTCGATTAGCCGATAGGTTAGTTTATTTTAACTTACAAGAACTTATTAATTTACAAAAATTAACTAAATAATTAATAAATTGATCCGTTTTTTTTGTTGCTCACGAGGTATCTTAGGAGGACCCTAACTATAAAAAGGCACCTTTAAGTCATCCACACCTAGACTAATCTTCGCTCGAGCCGGGTAGTTCCCTTACAGGAGGCAAAGCTCTGGCTCCAAATTTTAAACGGCTGCATAAATGAGGACGGTTCGAATCCGTAACCTCACTTAAGTCAGAAAAGCCCGTTGTCAACTCATCTACACCCTGAGATTAATTAATCTGTTTCTTTGGCAAAAATTGTTAAAATAAATCAAATCAAAAAATTAACAATCGGATTAAAAAGTTAGACGTTCAAAATTTTTACGGTCGGTCGAATCGTTTAAGGTAAATAATTGTAATAACGACTAATCAATTACAATACTAAGATTTTAGCATCAAGAAATTTAAATCCTTTTTTAAATAATAAAAAAATTATTGCAATTTTGGTCCTCCAATCCAACGTGAAAGACAATGTATGGCCCATATTTACTTAGTGGGCCAGTGACAAGTGAAATGACGATCTTATCCCCAATCATCGGACTGAGGAGCAAGACATATAGAGGGCACAATTGGGCTTCCAGTCAAATCGTCATTGCGTAGAGAAAAAGTCAATTCCTAACGGTATCTATCCACCGACCACCGACCTAACCTCTGCCCCTTTTGGGAATAAGGGAAAAAGCAACAATTAAAAAGACTCACAACTAAAAACCAAAAACCCCAAAACAGAATTCTAATCCGTAAAAATAAAAATAAAAATCAAATTTATAACGAGAAATTGTTCAAAGTAACAAATTGCATTGCAATTGTTTAAAATTTGGAGTCAGAGTTTTACCTCTCGCAAGAAACTTATTTAATTCGAGTAGGAATTAATTTGAGTGTAGATGACTTAAAGATATCTTCCTATAATTAGGACCCTTCTAAAACACCTCGTAAACAACTTTAAAAAAATTGCATTGTAAGTCCTATCTTGTCTTATTGTAATTCATTTTCATTTCCTTCTCCAACCTTTGAATTTTCCGTAATTTATTTGCAACACATGCCGTCTATCAACGACAGCGCTAATATTTGGTAAAAATTTTAATAATATGCAGATTTAGCCTTAATTAATAGACTATTTTTAATGTCAAATTATGTTATTTCACCATTATCATACCATTCAATTCCTTTTGATTTCTTTAATTATTAACAAATAATTAGGTCAAGAGAACTACTGAATTTTTGTGAGTTAGTTGTTGTAAGTTAAGAGTAACATAAAAACCCAAAACACAAAGAGAAAGCATCGGTGTGTCCAATTTGGCTGTTCTCTTGGCCTCACACCTATATAAGGCAACCAGCATAGGCCCTTTCCTTCACTTTCCCTTGAAACATATTCACAAAGATTGTGTCGGTGAATTCGGTTTTTTGCCTTTTAAATTTCTCATCCCCAGTCCCACCTCTTCAAATCAATAAACAAGTTACAAATAAAGGAAGAGCAACAAAAATCATCACAAACGTGTAAACTCAGCCAGATGACACCCTCTTGTTTCCCAACTATGGCAATACAACCCTTCAAAGCTGTCATCGCTCCTATGCTCCAATCTTCTGTACCATGAAGCTACGAACTTGAGAAAAGCTTCCATCTTTAGATACCCTTTTAGGAGAGAAGTTCAAAGGAGGTCGTGAAATTTTCTGGGGTTGTTTGTTTGTTTACATGGAAACTGGAGTAGAGAAGGTGGTGTCAACGAGAAAGCGAGGGGTTGTGGAAAACGAGAGACAGTACAAAGGGATAAGGATGAGGAAGTGGGGTAAATGGGTGGCTGAGATACGAGAGCCCAACAAACGCTCGAGGATTTGGCTTGGTTCATACTCTTCTCCGGTGGCGGCGGCGAGAGCCTATGACACGGCGGTTTTCTATCTCAGAGGCCCGTCGGCGAGGCTGAATTTCCCGGAATTATTAGCAGGAGAGAATGGTTGCGAGGACATGTCTGCGGCTTCTATAAGGAAGCGAGCGACGGAGGTCGGCGCCAGAGTTGACGCTCGGGAGACCGCCTTGAAGAACCACCGCCACCACCATCACCACAATCACCACCACCATGGGAGCAATAACGATAGTAACGAATCGGCAGCTGATAGTACAGAGTTTAAATCATTTGTTGAGAGGGTCGACTTGAACAAAGTACCGGACCCGGAGGACTGGGATGAGGAGTGGGAGTCTGGGAGAGAAATTAAATAAGAGAACAGAACTCTTTTTCCGCCGCCGCCGCCGCCGCAACCGGTGAAGGTGATAAGGTGGTGGTTGCTAAGATGCTCTAAGGTAGGTGCGTTATGGCTCATGAAAAAGATGAGGCCTTGAAAAATATGTGGATTATTAGTAGCTTATTATCAGTAGTAGTTTTAGTTAGATTTTCATTTTTACTTTATCGTTTAGTCCCTCGCCCTTCCTTCATCGTTTTTTCTTTTTTCTTATTTGGATAATGAAATTTTGGCCTTGTAAAATGGGTAAATGTATATCAGTCAGGTCACTACTTGTCATTACTTATGAGAATGCTTATGTTTCCTTCAATTCCTGTCAAATTTGAAGCTCCTTTTCAACGCATGTTCTTCTCAAAAAGAAGGCTCATGATCATGAACCTTTAGAGAGAGCAAGATGGCACTTGCCAGAGGGATTGCCGCCCTGGCGCGTCTGTTCTGTTTTAAAAAATTCTTGTCTATTTCTGTTTGCAAGTGTTATGGTCCTTCTCTTTGCTTTTTTGTGTTGTGAGTTGTGGGGGAGCAGGGAGTGGCCTACAAACCAGGAGTTGGGTGCAAATAGCCATGCTAACCACTAAAGTTATAACTACTAAAGTGATAAGGTTTTTGAGTTAGGTATTTTTCTGGTTCTCCACTCACCAGTAGTAGTACTGCTGTTGCTTGTTTTTGGAGTTGGGAGAGTGATTGGTGTTGTGCAAGTGCATGATGATTATGACCATGGAGGGGCCAACTTTGAGGGGTTTGTTTTCACTTTCTCTGAGATGAGGTGCTGAGGTTTTGCCCATTTCTTTAGTTAGCCTCGAAACAAATTTACATTCATCTTAACTCTAATGACTTTGACTTTGTGTACTTCCTATTCCAAAGTTTAGCTTACAACTAATGCATGCCACTTATAGACAGTAAAAGACAAACGTTTACCCATAATTAGCGGAGAGATCGAACTATTTCTTACACCTACATGAGCTTCTAATCATATCAGATATTGTCTCTAAATGTTAGCTAGGTGTATTAAAATGAGCAGAATTACTAACATAACAGTAGCGCTAGGTTTTGCTCTTGTCCCCAACTTTATTGCCCTATCTTAAACTATCCCGATTTACTGTTTTGGAGGGCACTTTACCAACTTTCCTGTCATCAACGGGGGTTCTAAGAACTGTGTAAGCAGCAGACCGATATTTGCATTGATAATTAAGACCTTTCTTCCTAGTCTAGGAAGCTCTTTGGACCATTCAGTTCAACAAACCATATGTTGCAATAAAAACCAGTCACCAATCTCCACTTTCAATTCAACCACCGCCCTTTATTTAATGACATCTTGAGAGGGTCACGATGGTTTACACCAAGTCCATAATGAAAACCAACAACGACTCACAATTTCCCTACCAGCCCTTTATGATAATATATATAGGAAACAGTTATAGAAACAAGAGAAGAATAAATTTTCATTTATGTGTAATAGCATTTATGAGTCACACGGTATACAGGATTTGCCTGAGAAGGATAGACGCTAAATAATTTTATTCACTTAGTGCTGTTTCCTTTGTTTTTGGGGTGATAATGGAAAAAGGGAAAAGTACAAGCCACAAGTGGTAGAATTGACTATCCCTGGTAAACATTGCAACAGTACAAGGACCGCTATAAGAGATTCTGCATAGGAATAGTCTAAATGATAAGGCCAAAATTGTACGTACGAGTATGACGAAGCTAACCTCCGCCTGCCTCTTCTTTGATCAATCCGAAACCGCTGGTAAGAAACCATCCAGCAAGATTGATTTCTTTAGTATTTCCTTCAAAGATTCAGACTTTCCAGAGCACGATTTATTTGAAGAGCAGCTCTTACAACATTTCCTCTTGTGATAATACCGACCTTCAAGGGTGGGAAACTTAGCTCATCTATATCATCGTTTTAGGTAATAAAGAAAAGGATTATTTAATAGGTATGCATCTGTTACCAGCTTCCCCTCGGCATCTACAACTGGAAGCCTACGGTATTTTGTCTCAAGCAGTAATCTGCCATCAGATAAACGAATTAATAAGTTGTTTACAGGATGCAGCCTTTAAGAACTGGAATGAGAACAATCAAGGAAATTTGCAAATTGGGGAAGAAGTTAGGAATACCAAGACCTTGCTGCATCCTCAAGATTTGTGGTTTCACGAACTACAACTGGGGCTGGTGTCATAAAATCACCAACAAGCTTCCCGTTCGTCTTGCTGAGCAACTTTTGTACCTCGTTAAATGTCTGCAGCCATAATTATTATTTGGAATCAAATTTCGGAAACATGAATATGTGGAAAAGGTACAAAACTAATGTCCCATCTCTGGCAAAGAAGCAACCACAATATTTGGTTGAATTATCCTGTGAAGAATATGATAAGGAAATCGATAGCTTCAGCATCAACAAATAGTCTTTAATTCTGTATAAATGCAATCCATATTCTTCAAAAGAGTTCAAATTTCAACATGGAAATGGCTTTTACAAAAGGGATAGAAAGTGCTAGGAGCAGATGGATATTCTAGAAATCTTAATTAGGAGGATATCAGGTGTAACTGTTGCCTGAAAAATGACAGCTTATAAGATAGCTTGAAGAACAAAGGGAGATACATACTGATTAAACCTAGATACATACAGATTAAATACATACAGGTACAAATATTTTCAAGAGATCTTCACAAAGATCACGAGATGATGCCCAGGGAGAGCAATTTTTTGTGTGTACTGAACATGATAAGGAGGGGAAAAGGATGCGAGGAGGGAACATTTTGAAACAATAATTGACTCGCCAAGGTCAGATTTACATACAAGAAGACCAAATAAGGAATGAAGGGCTGACTCAAAAGCAGGTTCAGGTGGGTTCTGCTAAGGAATAATACATAGGGAAATGCAAAATTCCAAAGCATTATCCCATGTCCATGTACTCGAAAGGCTTATGCCTGAGAAAATTCCTCAGAAAATACCATGCAAGTGTATACAGAAACATAAAATTTAGACATGATAGAGCACTTAAGCAACTCACATGCAGATTAACTGCCCTCGCTATCGGGTTACTTATCACAAGTATGATTTTCACTAATTTACAGAAAAAAAGTGTGATTTTCACTGTTCGAGCACTAATCTATTGAGGAATCTAAAGCTCTACTGCAGGCTGCAGGCAATATTGTTCTTAAAATATTTAACTTAGCCATTCTCCAGGTCCCCTATATACATCTGATCACAAGGATTCTGATAACTTCCACTACTAGAGGAGCAATTATAGGGGCATGGGTAGGTCTGCACTGGGTCAAACACAAAAGTATAGAGAAAGGAGCAATCATTATCCCAAAAGATATCAAATGAGATGAACAAAATGATTATCTTTTCAAGGCAATCAATCAAGTAGGGTAAACAGTGAAAAAGGCATTAGATAAAAGAGATAGTGCTCACGTACTTTCCAAGTGCTATCAACTTCAGGCAACATGCTGTTATCAGTTCTTCCACCGCCTAGTTAAAATATTGGAAGAATTCGGAAAACATCATCATTATAACATTTTCAAATTTCCACAGGAAAGATGAAAACAAGGATTGTTCATAGAACAAAGAAGTTCAAACACAAATTGAAAAGAGCTCACTTAATTAGTTGCTCGACAATAGTGATGAAATGAACACTGCTCACCAATAGTATGGACACAAAGAATGCGTAAAGAAGGCCACTGTCACTTCACATCATTGTTTTCTTCTTTGCAGGGAAAATAATATCAGATCATTCATTTTAATCCAATATATTTCAGTCATCAACACAGAATTATATGATAACGTCCCAAAAAAAAACACAAAATTATATGATTCTTCCCACCGCAAGTTATCTTTGAGGTAGACTTATAAATATTCTCTCCAGCACATCTAACCATATCAAGTGTCAAGTTTCTCCATTGAACAACCAACAAATCTATCCGATCGTTGTTTTCATATCAAACACTCGAAACAACATGAAAAAAGCAATGAAATTGTTGAAATGAAGTATATGGAAAGGTGATATACGGTTGATGATTTTAGGGTACCTGAAATGGAGTCCAAAGCTAGCAAGTCAAAATCGGACACAAGTCCAACCTGCAAAAGGAAGGCATTCATATCATACATTGTTGGTCAATGCACCAGTCTCTGGAAATAGATTTACTGAAATAAATGGTACTGCTAACCAAGTATAATCACATTGGGCCTACCAACATAATTAGACCAAACCACAGAGAAAAAGGATTAGAGAATGTACCAGTTTCCAGTCATCATCAATGACAGGGAGACCAGTGATTCTGTGTTCCACGAGAGTTTCTAGAGCTGTTGAGTGTTGACACAAAGTATTTCGTGTTATGTACTATCTTAGCAAGTCTAAATATCAAGCATAGTCCATAGCATAATCACTGTCCAACCAGTACCTTCTTCCACGGTAGTTATTGCTTTTACCACACGCAAATCCTCTTTCTTAGTCATAAAATCACCAACGGTATATACTCCATCTCTTGGTTGTATATCAGCAATGTGAAGCAAAGCAATCACAAACATAAATCTGTCAAAGAGTTACGTTTGACCTTTAAGTTTTGAAGTTGATCCCAGCCCGAGCTTGCATTTTTTAAAATCCACTAACGGCAATACGCATGCACCAGTAACAAAACCAGTTCCAAGTTACTGTTACCTTATTCGCCAAATTCAAAGCTACTCGAGGTAAATATAAACTATATATACAGAAATTCAACCCGTGTCGGAGCTGATAATCATCTGCATACAAAAATCAACCCAATCCAGGTGCAATTCAAGTTGTACAAGCTAAGCGTTCACTGCATGATATTCATCAACCCAGGTAACCACCTTTCGCTCAATCAGAGGATGTCATTAATACATACATCAAAGTCAGTAAGCCACAAACACTAACGCAACCATTTGAGAAACTAGTGTACAACTCAAACTCAAATGCTAGTTGAGATCAAGAAATTACATTTCACATCCAGAGTTCCGAAATCTACATGAAAAAATTAAGAGAACGTGCACAAGATAACAAACCGGTACTGAATCGGTCATCAAGGTTCCATTAGCAGAGACGACGGATGGCCAACGAGGTGAAGATTAGATAGCCAACAAAGAGTGTAGTCGAGGGTCGGGACGGAAGAAGAGAAGGCAAGGGCATGAAACTACGGTGGCACAAATGGTGAGGGAGGCGGACGCGCGTGGGCGAGTGAGAGCGATAGAACCTTGGAAGAGGATAGAGTCCATGAGGGCGGAGTGGTGAATAGAGAGAGGTGTGAAGGGTAAAACTGGAAACTAAAGAGGGAAATGTAAATATCTGTAAAGTCTATATATATATATATATACCAACTTTTCTCTGGCACGTGCCGCCGGTTTTCTGCCCTTTCTCGTCGTTACAGTCTACAAGACCCTCCTGTCCATTTCCGACGAGCTCCATCTCTTATCCAACAAAACTTTAAGACTTAGACAGCAGTTGAAAACGAAAACTTATAGATTAGAAGAAAGTTTGGAGATGGCCCAGGTTCAGGTTCAGACGCAGACTCCGGTTGCTCCGCCAAATGGGGTGGCTGCCAATGGGGTGAGTCCGTTATCGTCGACCGCCTTGTACGTCAGAGATCTTGAAGCTAATGTTACCGATACTCAGCTCTATGATTTGTTTAACCAGCTGGATCAGGTCGTGTCGGTTCGGGTGTGCAGAGACTTGAGCACAGGACAGTCTCTTGGTTATGGTTATGTTAACTATAACATCACCCACGATGGTTGGCCTCTGTTACCTTTTGTAGTTGATACTCGTAGTTGTTTAAGATAATTTGTGTGAGAGGCGTGAGGAATGGATGACTTTCGGTTTGATTATAAAATCTTTATCTTTAGCTGCGTCATGCGATGGGTGATTTTGGGTTGTTTGATTTTGCTTGGGCATGGGGGCATTCCCCATTGTTGTGCTCACACCTGTTCTCGCTATTGTTAAATGTTTGAAATTGTTGAAACGAAATGACCTTCGCTTGGCTTTGATTGGCGTGATTTTGAAACTTTTATTTGATTTAGAAAGTGCAGGACTTGAAGATTGATTTGATGAATTGATGGTCTCATATTCTCATCATTTTTCATTTTCATGGCCTCACTTGTTACTGAATTTGTATGCTGTTTATGTTGTGCTTCAAGTAACTTCTTGTTGTTGGGGATGACAAGGGCCCGTGCTCTAGAAATGCTGAATTTCACACCTCTGAACGGGACACCAATTAGGATTATGTATTCTTATCGTGATCCAACTATGTGTAAAAGTGGTGCAGGAAATATATTTATCAAGGTGCTAAACTTTTATTGTTGTAGATCATGTTGTTATGCAAAGATGTTTGGATCAACTCTTTTAGCTGATGACCTATCTATCTCTTTTTTTTTTTTTTGTAGAATTTGGACAAGGCAATCGACAACAAAGCTCTACATGACACCTTTTCAACTTTGGTAACATTTTATCTTGCAAGATAGCGACTGATTCTTTGGGTCAGTCTAAGGGTTCGTACTATTTGATAATGAAGAGTCTGCTAAAAGTGCAGTTGAGAAACTCAATGGCATGTTATTCAATGACAAGCAAGTTTTTGTTGGACCTTTCCTCCGTAAACAGGAAAGAGATTCTACTATAGATAAAACTAAATTCAACAATGTTTATATAAAAAATCTGTAGGATACAACAACAGAATATGACTTAAAGAAATTTTTTGGTGAATATGGAGTTGTTACCAGTGTTGTGGTTATAAGAGATGGAGATGGAAAGTCCAAATGCTTTGGATTTGTCAACTTTGAGAACTCCGATGATGCAGCTAGATCTCTTGAGGCTCTTAATGGGAAGACATTTGGTGATAAAGAGTGGTATGTTGGTAAAGCATTGAAAAAATCTGAGAGAGAGGTTGAACTAAAAGGTTGGCAGAAAAAAATGGAGTTTCGAATCTCTATGTTAAAAATCTAGATGATAGCATCAGTGATGATAAGCTGAGGGAATTATTTTCGAAATATAGTACCATTACTTCATGCAAGGTGTGTTAGCCTTTCTTCATTTGAATTCATACTATCAATAGAATTACTATCAAAATTGCAGCCTCTGAAATGCCTGTCTTTTATCCCTTGGACACTGATTTTCATTTTAATTTTATAAGATTATGCGGGACACAAATGGTGTTAGCCGAGGATCAGGTTTTGTTGCCTTTACAACTGCCAAAGAAGCTTCACGAGCGGTAAGTTGGTGCTGTTGAACCAAACTATGAATGTTAATGATTCTACATTTTGTTGCTTCCCTTGATATTATTTGTCTTAGAAAATTATAAATGTTTTCCTTTCCTTGTAGCTTTCTGATATGTCTGGTAAAATGACCGTTAGCAAACCACTGTATGTTTGATAGGAAACTCGATAGAGATTGTATAGCTATTAGTATATTGATAGTAAAATAAGAAATAACAACTGGAGCAAGC
>JANVCL010000212.1:25395399-25407706 GCA_026546855.1 Erythroxylum incrassatum | reverse complement strand
CATTTGTATTTGAATGTCTTAGTGGCCGTTTACTAATATTAATACTAGCATGCTGATAACTAGGAAAGGTGCTAACAGTGTTACTCATGCACAGAAGAGGGAAGATAGAAGAGCAAGGCTGCAGGTGCTTTTTTATTTTATTGTTTTTGGATGTGTATTGTTTGTTGGTTCCGAAATGAAAAGGGTTTTGAATCAACACCCTTTAAGGAAACATTGGATAAATCTTCAGCTTTTCTGCAATTTTGTGCATGTTCTTATATACAAATACCTCTTCTATATAGGTTCCCCCCTCTCCCGAAAGAACAACTGAGGAGGGGAGGCAGGGGAGTACCAAAAGTCTAAAGTTGTAACTTAAGCGGGGATATATCCATTTTCCCCCTTATTTCACATGCACAGTTTTTGCAAATGCATCCTGCAGTAACACCTGCAGTTGGCGCCTATCCATCCTCCTGGTGCTCCAGGCCTTGGGCAACAACTCTTCTATGGCCAGGGCCCTCCTGCTATCATTCCTCCCCAGGTGAGAACAACTTACTTTTAAGTGCTTTTTATCATCATTCTGAGCTTGACTGTACTTTGTTTTCAATCATGTTCATTTGCATTATTGTTAAGCTTGTTGACTTGGTATAATGCAAGTAATTTCCGGACATGGTTTCCCATATCTGGACTGCTGTTTGTGATCTTGCATCCATTATAGTGCCATTCTATTTGAAATCGTGGTTTTAAATGTTTTGGTTATATGTTAATTTTTCAAATGTTATCAACAGCCTGATAGCAATTGGCCATTTCTTGAAACATGACAGCCTGGGTTGGATATCAGCAGCAATTAGTTGCTGGAATGAGCCCAACCTTTTTTGTTCCAATGGTGCAACCAAGTCAGAATGCCCAGCATTCAGGAGGCAGACGATCTACTGGAGGACAAGCGCAACAGACTCAACAATCCCTCCCAGTGGTTCACCAACAGTTGGATGGTTGTCTGACACTAGATATTGTGCATCTTGAAATATTATTCCACTTTACCCTTGTAAAATCTTACAGACTGTTCTACTTTCAACACTGTACTACAGATTTTTCCTAGGGTACGTGGTTACTGTTTTCTTGCTGGTCACAACATACCTGATGCTCCAATGACTGGTGCTCCTGGAGGAGTGGTTCCTCTTCCTTATGACATGGGTGGATTGCCATTCAGACATGCTGCGCATTCACAGCCAATGCAGTCTGGGGCTTTAGCCACTGCCCTTGCTAATGCAACACCTGAACAGCAGAGAACTGTAAGTTTATTCTCAAGTCTAATGTAATGCGAG
Organism: Erythroxylum incrassatum; assembly: GCA_026546855.1. Lineage (NCBI taxonomy): Eukaryota > Viridiplantae > Streptophyta > Magnoliopsida > Malpighiales > Erythroxylaceae > Erythroxylum > Erythroxylum incrassatum. The sequence continues at coordinate 25,406,405 of JANVCL010000212.1, read as the reverse complement.
TCGCATCTAACACTACCATACACTATTATCTGTAGTATCCTTAATATAGTTTTGGGGTGGTTTTAGTTCTCATAGTTTGAATGGCAGTCTGAGTAACAATATCTGACCTGTGGATGTTTCACTGGATGCAGTTACTTGGGGAAAGTTTGTTTCCTCACGTAGACAACTTGGAGCATGAAAATGCTGCCAAGGTGACTCGCATGCTTCTGGAGATGGATCAGACTGAGGTTCTACACTTGATGGAGTCCCTGGAAACCTTGAATGCCAAAGTTGGCGAGGCAATGGAGGCCTCAAGAAAGATTCAACAGGGATGCAGCAGGTTAACAGTCCAACTGATCGGATGGCCTCGCTGTCATTAAATGACAACCATGTTTCCCGATCCTGGTCATTGACCCTTTTGTTAGCATAATTTTAGATTACTTCAAATAGTAAAAAGATTCTTGGTATGACTTTAAACCATTTATTGATGGAAGTAGGTTGGCTGTAGAAAAATGTTAGTTTGATGTTCGTTCATCATCTTGCGACCAATTATGTTGGCTGCCTAGCTGACGGTGGCCTTGTTGACCATTCATCAATTTTGGTGCTTGCAAGGTGCATTTGTATGCCTCTAAAACAACTTCTTTCAACAAAAATTTTGTGCCAATCCTTGATAGTTTGCTATGACGAAATGTCCATTTAGATTATTCGTTAATTGTGTACATTATTTATTAAAATTTGATCAGGAAGTATGTTTGGTTACACCAGTTGGTATTCAAGCACAAGCGATCAGAGTAGATCTGATTTTTGTTCCCTAATCATCCTAAAGATAGCAGCAGACGGCATGCAAGTGCTGAGTGAATATATCGTCTCTTGCCACATAAACAAGGGTCTTAACTATTCATACCCTAAGAGCCATGTGCTCGTAGTCCCCTCCCCAAGAAGTGGCATAAAGATACCTTGTTCATTGAAGCGTTCTGTCCCAAAGTAGGTGAAATGACTACTTCCAAGCTTTATGTCCAGGCCTATTTAGATGGTGCCTGTTTCTATATTTAATGTCAAGGTTGGAATACTACTCTCGTCAGATACAGAGAGTCATTTTACTAATCTAAGAACATGGGCTGGATTTCATAAGGAGGGCCTATCCTTTCCTTTGTACATTTATGGAAATGTATCTTTTTAAAACCGGCAACCTAACTAATTGCTGCTGGGAATGGCATCTTTTCATTATTTTTAGCGTATCGATCACACTCATTATCAAATCAATTCTGAAAGCCACGCAAATGGGTTGGATCTATGATCATCTGTCAAACTCTTATTGTCAATGCTTCATTCATTATATCACCATTGGCAACCACTTTTGCTTCACCTTAAAAACCGTAAAATTTTGGTTGATGACAATGCAAAGTTTGTATACTTTTCATTACGTTACCTTGTACTGTAATTAAAGGAAAGACTGCTTATAATCCTCGCAAAATGGAGAACCTTAAATAAACAGTTCGTTAATTTATAATTAAGAAGAATATCGTTACAGAAGAAAGGAGTGTGTATGGCTATCTGACCCATTGCTTTCAAATTGAACCTAATTCCCCAAGTTATTTGGAATTATACAAGGACGACCACTGCCAACTTTCATGTACTTCAAAGAATCCATCTGAGATTTTCTGATGATCTCGTGGCTTGGAAAAGTTCAGATGAACAACAAAATGACAAGAAAAAGAGAAATATCCCTTCAATCATACGCTAAAAAACAGGAAAATGAAATGATGGGAAAAGAAGAAGAAATCCAACTTGTGGCATCTAAGGTTGAAAGTCGTGCAAGTAGGGCTGCTGCTGCTAATCCAACTTGAAGTGATAGAGAAGGATGAAGAGAGTCCACTTGCATTGCATTGATTAGTTTATTATTATTTAAGTCTGAATCCAGTGCTTGGCTTGTACTTTCCCGTGATTTTTACTAGGAACCAAACAACATCTCCCAATAAGGGAAAGTTTCTGAAGTCGGGCATTGAATTGAGCACCAACCAATTTCTTAATTATAAAGGGAACCATCCCCATCTTGGTATTATTGCTTTTAACCCATTTTCACTAACAGTGATGTACCCTTAAGTACTATGTCCTATTGCAATAAGAAGCAAGTTACAGTACATGACCTTAATTGTCTCCTAACCCACCATTGGACTAAGTAATCCAGCTAGAGTTCTCACTGAAACAAAACACATGCATGATGTGAAGGTTTTATCAGAAAAATATGAGGAAAGTGTCCCAATTTGTCTGGAGACCACTAATATCTCAAAATTTGTAGCTATTAAAAATAGGTATTAAAAACTCTACTCAAGCAAAGGCTTATTTGGATTTTGGCGTGAGTGGTAAAGTAAAACAGCCCTTTCTTTTTCAGGGTTGTTCTGGACTTGTGTCCACCCAAAAAAGAAAGCTTCTTTGGTGTCCTACGGTGGGTGGTTTGCGTTTGACAAGTCGTGAAATAATTGTTAAGGTAAGATAAGATCTATGTTGGAAGGACTATAAATGGACCCCATATCCATCATGTGACTCTCGTTTAGGCTCACAGGTGATTTCCTCGTATGGCTATGGTGCAATCATGAATATTACAAGGTTTTATGCCTTTCTTTTCTCATTAAATATAGATGAGATTGCAAAGTTTTAAAAGGATCCCGAAATGTAGTATCTCGTTGTGTCCTTAAAATCTTAGTTATTTAATTTATTGTAATAGATGGTTAAGATTTATTCGGACATAGTAATTGTCAGGAATCTCACATCAGATAATTATAAAGGTATTTAAGAGTTTATAATAGTTTGCAAACCTCTTCCTCTTGAGCTAACTTTTGGGAGTGAATTAGGCACTTTCTAGCATAGTATCAGAGTCAATTTGTCTCGATGGTTTGAGGCGGTGCCCGGTTATATCCCTTTGCCCAATATGTCCATCAGATATCCAGTCCTGCTCTGGACTGAGGGGGTGTGTCAGGAATCTCATATCCGACAATTATAAAGGCATTCAAGAGTTTATAATAGTGAGTAAACCTCTCCCTCTTAAGTTAACTTTTGGGGTGAGTTAGGCACTTTCTAACAGTAAGGAAAGTAATTCGGAAATAATAAGTCTGTTCTCTTTCAAAAAGTAAGAGAAAATTGTTTTGTGATTTTATTTATTAATATTATTTTAAAATGATTTAATAAAAAAATTCTTTTTAAAATCTTTTTTTAAAAAATAACGATATTTTTAAAATATGAGAAATTGCATTAAAAAAATGTGTGTTTTTAAAAGAATATAATTAAAAAAACATGAAAATAGTTGGTAGCTACACTTTGAATTGAACAACGTTTGGCATGACCAACTGAGAGTATACAAATGGTCCGTTTCTTGTTCTTCACTTTTTCTAAGTTGACAAAAACGGAGTTACAGAGGGGAAATTTCATATAAAGCAAGCAACCTCTAGCTTATATTTCTGGCCTTTCCCAATTGAGAATGAAGGATACAGTTACGTTAATGTCGGTATCTAAACGTTAAAAACAACTTACAAGTATTGCCCTGAAAGGAGCGCAAATCAACCCTTTGATTGGCTAGTATTGCCATGATCTTAATTTTTCTCTTACAGAAACATGTCCCTTCTTCAAGCTAGTGGTTTCTGGAGAATCTGGAGAGATAGGTCGTCGGTTTTCTAGGGTTTTGGGGACCACCGAGTTTGATAAAAGTATGACTTTTGGGACCACTTAGAGACACCACTTGAAGGGTACGAAGAGATTTAAGGTAATGGCAGAACATTTCGAACACGTTAACTTCAAGCAAAGTGTCTGAAGGAAGTGTTAAAAGGAATATTGAAGATGAAGTCCAGATTTAGGAAATGGGTTTTTTTATAGCATGATTCCCCTTCAATTGGCATACAATTTGACTCATAACTCCGTGTCCTTCCTAAATTCCATTTGAATGGACATCAGTGTTGGGTTTGGTATTATGTTGTCTCTTAGCGACAAATATCTCAGCTATTCCATGTTTGGGATTGATAATGAAGTCCTAGGAGAGAACAGAAATGAATGATTAATAGCTTTCCTCGATTTCAATTAGGGTTAACTTTACAAATAACATCTTAAGTTTAAAAGAGAACACCTTTATGTCTCTGTATTACAATTTACAAGAATAGCTTCAGGTTGAAATTTTGTTTTCATGCATCAACACATCTTTTCTCTAGTTTTAGATCTCAATTTTTCTCAGGTTTTTCATGGACTTTATTGTTATGTTTACGCTCGTCTCCCATTTCTATCGTTTCGACATTTTTATTACGAAATTTTTATCACAATAGTATTTTCATGTTATATTATATGTGAATCTATCGGAAACAACTTCTTTACCAAATAGGGATAAAGTTGCGTACTCTTAAACTTTCTCAGATTTTACGTTTTAGTGGAACTCCTACGATGTGTTGTTGTTTATTATATGCTCCCTCGTAATAATGATAGTTAACAAAAGTATTATATCAAAATCATTAAGGTCTTAGGATTTTAAAAAAAGAAAAGATAATTTTGTTATGAGAATAGGGTTAATTGTATAACTATTTAAAGCAAAAAGACCAATAAATTTTTTAAATAATTATTTTTACTCTATTAACCAATTGTAATAAATTAAATTGTTTAGAACTAATAACCAAATCCCATGTTTGTATATCTTTTCATACGAAATCAAACAATCGAATCATGTTAAAACTACGACGTATATGGTATGTCCACAATCCCACATGACAAACGAATAACGTTGTTATGACTCAAAAAAACCATTATAATCATACTGATGTCGGTCTTTCTGAGCTTCTCCACTGTCTTGACTTTGCCAAAACTTCGTATATCTACCGCCACTACTGTCGATTCCGTCCGATGTTTCTGTTTCTACTCTGTTGTTCATATGTACATGAGGCTGTTACGATCAAGATAGAAAATTACACATGGTCCAGCTCATTTGCAGAATGAGGTCCATGGATATCTCATGCTTTATACTGCATGATCATAAAAATCCGATTATAACATGAGTTGGCATGTTGTGTACCGTACAAGTTGCGGCCAACCAAACTTCCCAACAAAACCTACCTACCTACCAATTCCATGGTTACGGTTAAGTCACAAACAATTATCTCTATACATCACAGTCACTACCCAATAGAATGTCTTTCTCTGTCCATGGTTTGATATTACGGTGTCATATAAGAAGTCATTTTTTCAAGATTTATCTAGTTTTATTTGTTATTTCTCTATCTTTATTTTAAGTTAAATTAGATTAAAGCAAAGATCGGGATTTATTAGGGAGGATGTCGTAGTCATTAGCAGTGGCGAAGCCAGAAATTTGTTTCAAGGGGGCCAAAATTTTTTTTATCCAATCCATCATAGACAACAACATTTTTTTAAGTGGGCAACCTCTATATGTATATATATCTTCTTTAATAAAAAAATTTTGAGGGTGTCCCATAGTTGTAGCTTCGCTACTGGTCATTAGGGGTATGCAAAACTTCATATTTTTCGTACAATCCATACAACAACATCCCAATGCACAAAGTTTTCTGTCATGCGAAAATTAGCTGAATATGTTAATTATACGTAACTTTTTCTTTGCAATTTACGAAGAGACTATTTTTGTGGCTTTTATAAATAAATAAATATTTCATAACTTGTGTTCTATAATTAAATTATGTAGTGAATCAAGTGGTAAATGTAAATTAAATAGCTACCTAGCTAACTCCACAATGTTTTGTAAATTAATATTTCAAAAAGTTATCAAAATTTAAATTCGAGACTTCAAATAACTAAAAATTAAAAATAATCCTTCTAACAATTTGACCTGAGACAAATAATAAAATTTGAGTAATGGAAGAAATGGTTCAAATAATTAATAAAATCTTTTTAAAAATTTAAAGTATTAAATACTTTTAAATATTAGAAAATTAGGATTACATTGTAAAAAAAACTTATTATATGAATATGAATTGTTGATTCGTTAAATATTACATCTAAATTACATAATTCATAACCTTCAAAAGTTTAAGAAAGTCTATAAAAATATTTAAATGTCACAATTATCAAGCTATTGTAAATTTATTATTCCGTTTCAAATTAATTAATTTTATTAATTTGTGAAAAAAGATTTAAAAAATATGAATTCATCTCAAAATTTAACCTAGTAATTTTTTATAATTATCTTATTTTAAAATTTCGTATTATTAGACCTTTTAATAATGTTAAGAAGATTTTGTTACTTAACCAACAATGCTACATTGAATGCTGAACCAATTTGTCCACCTATCACTTTCCTGCATTGATTACACGACAGGTACACTTTAAGAGAATTCTGATCCTATAGTAAAATGAAAAATTATATATGACTAAATTTAACAAAATAACTTTTATATCCAATGAAAATTTCAAAATTTTACTATTTAGTTAGGTTATTCTTTTTATTTGTTGGAAGCCAGTAATATTATTTTTAATTTTTCAAAAAGTAAATATATTGAATAATTGATAAAAACTTGTAAGCATATATAAGTTTAAAATTAGGATAATTAAAAGATTATTTCAACAAAATAAAATATTAAGTAGAATATAGTTTTTGAAAATATTATGTAAACTTAAAAATTACAATAAAAAGAGTTTTTTTTAATACAAAGGAGATGAAATATAAAAGTTAAACAACTACATATTACGCCTCTGATCAGAAGTATCAGTTATGTTCTTACACAACAGGATTAGACAATTTGAGTGGGGCTCCTGAAAGTACATAAAACTAATCTGATATAGACTTGTAGATTTAGTCAATCTATTAGCACATTAATTTTTTCTAGAGAGATTTGACGAAACTTGATCACCAACTCTTTAACCATCAGTAACTTAATAGCTTGAGCCAAATAAAAAGAGTCTTTCATCGATTCATGTATGGTCCCGTGCACATTCTCTTCCTATTTGATCTTTCCCTTATTTTCAAACCTAATTATGCAGCAGGCAATAAAGCTTGTCTTCTTTGTTATTGTCGACTACTATCTTTTAGTCAATCTCATCCTCTTGTTGTGATAAATTGGTAATATTGTATGTTTTTTCAGACATGTTTGTCTTCCAAGTCCTAATCTAGGAAAATGAATTGTTTGTCCAACTTCCTACGTGGAGTATTCATACTTATAATGTTGTTCCTCGTTAAAAATATCAACCAAGTTTTAATTAAATGAAGTGTGCTTCGGATGATGACCCTCAGATCTTTTGCTCTAAAAATTGTGTACTAATTATGTCTCATTTGATCCCAATCATTTATTTATGTGAGATTTATATAAATAAATGGTTGAGATATAATAGGATAGAATTAGTACATAATTTTCTTTTTTTGACATTAATTAGTACATAATTTTTAGGACAGAAAATCACGTTCCCGTATAATGCATGGTAATGAAATGTAATTATTTATCTCTTTTTCATTATTGCAAGTGCATTAGGTGTAGCATGGATGTTCACGATTAAAGTAAAGGTCAAATCTTGCCTCCATTTCTCCAATTCCAATCCCACCCGCCCCCAATGTCTCCTTGAAATTGACTGATGCGAAGATGAAGATCGTCGAAAGATATTCAGACACTAGGATCGCTTGATAATGGTGGAACAATACATGCACAAACTTAGACGTGTATAATGGGATGTGATCCTCTGGGCAGCAATTTTGGCTCAATCCTGTGTCACTCTATTCTAGCCATCTATTTATGTGAACTGAACCAGAGTTGCTGGCACAGAAAATTTAAGAGGGGTGTATAATGTACAAATCTCCTTTTAGTTGGACTTATGTTATTAGAGTTTTTCTTGTAGATCTTGTCTGATAAGAATTTTTTTTAAGAAATTAGTTGACTATTTGACTATCATTGACAAAAAAGTTTTTTTGAAAGAGCGTCATATAATAAACTGATTGGTAACATAAATATAAAAACTTTTAATTTTAATTATATTTTATTTTGTAATAAAAATTATTTATGTATATAAAAATTATTTAAAGTATATTAAACAATATGCAAAACACAATATAATAATTATTATATAATTTTAAATCATATGAAACATAAATAAAAATATATTTAACCAAATTTTTTATATGGATTATAACATAGGTAAAATTAATATAAAAATAAATATTAAAACATGTAAAAATCTAAATAATATTATATAAATCTTAAAATAAATATTCAAATCGAGTAAATAGTTAAGTACATAATAAATTATGTATTTTATTGTAATACAAGAAGATTTGCAATACCAAATTGTACATTACAAAAGAACTGCGCAAGAGATAAGAGAAAAATGAAATTGTATGTAAACGTGGAGATGAGTTTGTAGATATTATGAAAATTATGTGTAAAACATAAGAACAAAAAGTATTAAAAATATGCTCATTAATTGATATGAAAAATTTACCTAAAAAACTATTTGAGAAGTTTTTTTTAAACGGGGCCTATTTTACTACATTTTATTTTTTATAAGAGTAAATTTGAGCCTTATTTTATTATTTACGAAGATGGACCATGGGCGGGTGCTCTGACAGCCCTTACCTAGGACCGGTCCTAACTACAATAATATAAATAATAAGAATAAAAACATGCCCTTTTATGATTTGTCTTTCCTTTATTGTTATTAAATATTTTTTGAAAGTCTTTATACTTATTAAAATAGTCATGACTATCCTTTTTTTAATTTTAATGTCAAATTTGACAGAAATATTGTATGTTTTATTTAAAGAATTATGATAAAATTAAAAAAAACATTGATTTATTATTTCTTTGGAATGTCTCAAACTCACTTTAAAAAAAAGATGCATGACTTTTACTTTAAATAATATAAAACCCTTTTCTAATTTTATTGTTTGTGTCATTACCCTGGACAAGAAATGTACAAAAGTGGAGATAAACGATTCCATTATTGGCATGGGGTCACACTGATCATTTCCCATTTTTGGTAAGCAGACAGATAGGAACGCATACCCTTATATCTTATCACAACATCTCTTCCAAAGTCTCCTCCTTACCCTCCAGTGGGAAAATGGTTGTATCCTTCAAATTTATGATTATCTAGATCTTATACTTTCTTCCTCTAGCGTGTGCAACGTGTATATAATATCATATGTACATATAGTTAGGTACATGATAAGCCTCTTTTTTGGTTTCCCCTCAAAAGTGGTTGTGCCTCATGTCATTGGCCTCTTTCTACAATTGTGTCAACTTTCCAACGTAGTGAGTAGATATTTTTGTATTTCTCTCATTTCTTTAGGTACTAAATACTTGCTAATCGAGTTTAATACAACTATTAGCAAAGTACTTATATTAAGCAAAGTTATGAGGAGGAAACCTTTAAGAAGTTCCTAACTTGTAAGCATTCGAAGAGGAGTTAAGTCTTAATTAACCATTCTCAGAGCTTTTGTCCAACAAGTTCACTCAACTTTAGGAAGTAAATCATTTGTTTATGTTATCTTGTGCTTACTTTATTCTATACACATTTATTCATCAAATAAATAAGATAAAAAAATTAAATGGATGAATTTTCGTAAAATATGAGTATACAGTACCGAGAGCAAGTGATCGAAACCTTTAACTTTTTAATTTGAGTAAAGTATAGAATTCGTGGTATAAGTACTAACTACTTCCAAATCTACAGTTTTCTATATCATTTGTAACTTAATAAGGAAAGCTTTTATTTCTAGGCTAAGTGAAGTTTGTAATGGATTAAGAAAAGCACATTTCAAGTTAAGCTCCTTATCTCTTGGTATGATAACTAATGTCCAGATTCAGAATAGATCATGACGTTTATTAGAAACGTCTTGTGCTTTGTGCAAACTTCACCCAAAACTTCACTTTCTTGCTGCTGAAATAGAGTTAAACGTCCCAAAATAAACTCACGCAATTATGGAAAAGCTTCTTGTTATCTGGGATTACAGTAGCTGTTGCGTAAGGCCATGTAATTAAACATGAGATTTATCAGCTAAAGGTCTAGAGTTTCTCTTTTCTTTTATGGTTGTCTAATGTTATCTCTCTTTTAGTAATAAGAGATGTAAAAGGGAAGATGGACATTGGATTAAGTTGGAGAGATTTGTTAGTGAATATGTAAAACCAATTAAGTTGATTTCACACAACAACTTAAACTGTTATGATGAAACGATTACTTAACATGATATCAGAGCCTAAAATTAATTAAGTTGATTTCACACAACAATTTAAACTGTTATGATGAAACGATTACTTAACATCATATCAGAGCCTTTGTAACTAAGTGATCGTGAGTTCAAATCCTACCATCCACCTATTATTTAGCACAAGATAAAATGAGCCCGTTCAATTTTTAAGTCCAAAAATTTTTTATTTGAGGGAGTGTATTAATGAATATATAAAACCAATGACGTTAGCCTTACACAATAGTTTAAATTGTTATGGTGAAGCGATCACTAAACAAGATCTTCTGTATCTAATTTATTGAACTAAGAGCTATATAATGGTTGCAATTTGCTAACTATGAAGTCAATTTGAAATGTGTTTATGGTATGGGTTACATAAATGAAAGGAGAGATAAGTAGTTTATTAATAATTGAGCTTTTAGGTCGTTTCTTCTTTAAATAAAAAATTAGGTTATCCTTTAATAAATGGTTGAGAATTATAAGAAATAATTTTTAATTTTAACACATAAGACTTTTCGTTTAATGAAAATCGAAGATAATCAATTGTACATATTTTTTATATTTTTAAAAATTACTTTTATAATTAAAACTTTTGATTTTTTCGATTAAAAAAATACTTTAAATTTCGAATAAACAAACTTAGGATTGAAGATCAAATCTCCTATTCTGATTATAATGTTCTATTAAATCTCATCTGGTCGGGTCGGTTGTGCTAGGCCCAGACCCATCTTCACACATTTGTCTCGGCCCGTCCAGCCCATCAGGAGATAGACTCCCATGCAAACACAACAACGCACGTAAAGACCTAAACCTAGCGGCAACTCCGTGTATATAAGGTATTATTCCTCCATGA
>JANVCL010000212.1:25313772-25324130 GCA_026546855.1 Erythroxylum incrassatum | reverse complement strand
CAAGAATCATCAAGAAGATGAAAATTGAAACAAATTCTCTAAACCATAATTTATTTGACTAGATTAGAGTAATCTTATCTTAATCACTAATGACCTGTTTGGTTCAAGGAATAGAACAGATAAAGAATAGATGGTTATTTTTAGGAATAGAAAAGATGAGAAATAGAACATAATGAGTATTACTTTATTTAGTTTAGGGAATAGAATAGATAAAGAATTTTTATTCCAATATTTAGTTTGAAAATATAAACTTGGAATAAGAAAGGAATAAAGAACAAAAAGATCAAAATGTCCTTATCATTATTATCATTATTATTATCATTATTATTATTATTAACTTTATTTTTTATTATTATTAAATATTGTTATAAGTTCTCTACTTATTATTAAATTTATCAATTTTTATTCTTAATTATATTATTAAACTCATTATTATTATTAATTTTTATTTATTATTCTTATTATTATTAATTTTATTTATTTATTATTATTATTGTTCTTCTTATTATTATGTATAATTTTCTTATATGAAATTAATTATCTTATTATTATTATTATTAAATTTTTACTTATTATTATTATTCTTCTTATTATTAATATTATTATTTTTATTATTAATTTTATTATACAAAATTATTATTATTAATTATTGTTATAAATTTTGTAATTATTATTTTTATTCTTATTATTAATTATTCTCACCTTAGAAAGCTCCAGAGGGGCGTTTCTCGAAGATGGGGGGTTACTTAGCTGAAGAACCAAAAGCTCTGCGGACGCCATCTTCCAGTCCTCGCTCACCGAAGTTCCTTCGGCGGGGGACGGAACAGAGGCACTGGGCCCGCCAAACGCTGCGTTCATAGAGAGGGATTGAGGGAGATTCGTCATCTTTTACCACCAAAGTTCTCAACTTTTTTGTTTCACCTTTCTCGCAATTAGTTCATATTGGTGCTGGAAGAGAGACAGAGCAGTAATCTAGGTGCGACTGATGTTCTGTATGAAGACAACCAAGTAATCTAGTAGAATTTGGCAAAATCTCACGAGTAAAGTGCCACACATAAGTTGATGTAGAGTAGCAATAGCAACTTTGAAGAAGCTTCGGGACTAACCCACGACACTGGAGAACAAGCTTTGGGAGGGAGGCTCGAAGAGGTGGAAGACGTTGAAGAAGGATAAGAGTTTCAGGAGGGTTAAACTTGAGAAGATAAAGTTGTCTTTGAATAGTTGTTCTCAGAATAGATAAAGATAGCTACGTAACAGTTTTACCTATTCTGCAAATTTTAAGAATAGTTATTCCGAATGATTCGTATTCTGTGATTGGTTTCTAACCAAACACAGGCTTAATGTTATGCTAGGAATAAGACGAGAATAGATTAGCTATTCCCTTATACCAAACACCCCGTTAGTATTTTACAGTCTAATATTTTTGTTCGATTGTTGTTGTTACTATTTTGTTGTTACCGTTACTATTTTTAGTGATTTTATTTTTACTGACATTTGTAAAATATTATGAGCTGATGTTAAGATCATTTAATATTTTGTTGAGTATGTAAACTTATAAATTGAGCCACTTATATATGGATATTAAATTTTAATAAATAAAAATATACTTTTAAAATTTACATATTTGTATATTGTTGATTTATTGAAGTATTTTTTTACTTTGCCTAAAACTTATAAAACATTAGCAACAACCCTGACAATATGGCAACAAAGACCCATTTTTAATGTAGAAGTCACACAGTTTCCTTGCCTCAGCTCCAAAGAGAAAAGTGGGCATATTGTGAGAATGACAAGTAAACTATTTTATGAGGTTCGGAAAGAGTAGTAATGTACGTAACTTTTCTTTTGCATTTTTACAAAAAAACTATTTCTGTGACTTAAACCTATAACTTTGTAGCCACAACATAATAACTTTACCTGTTACTTAGGGATGGCAATGGGTAGGGTTCGGTTCGGGTTTTACTCAACCCATATCCATATCCATTTTTTACGACTCAACCCATATCCATCGATTTTAACGATTTACTGCCTATATCTAAATCCATTGGATTGTTCAGGTTTTTGGATATCCATCGGATTGTATAGCACATAAAAATATAACTTCTAAATAGAAAATATAAAGAGTAGATTTTTACGAACGCTCCAAATCAAATTACTTTAATAATAATAAGTCAAGATTTTGATTTGTATGTATTAAAAATCATAAAATTGGAATAATAAAAATCATAATGTCTAATACAAAGACAACATACATTTTTTACAATTTAGAACTGGATCAAAGATTGAAATAACTAAAGCTTCAAATTGTCTTTGCGTAAACTCCACAACATTTAAAACTCCATCTTCATATCATTTGCATTATTATCATCTTATAAGAAAATAAAATATAATGAAAAATGTGAGTACTGAGAAGTAAAGTGGAGATTTTAAAGTTGTTTCTTCTTATAAAACTTTAATATTTTATTATATTTAACCATAAATATTCAAGGAAAAATAGAGTTAATAAAAAACGGGTAGGATATAGGTATCCATGGTTCGGGTTTTACTCAATACATATCCATATCTATTTTTTATGGCTCAACCCATATCCATATCCATCGGTTTTTACGATTTATTACTCATATCTAAATCCATTGGGTCGGGTAGTGCAGATATTAATCGGGTTGAAAACCTACTGCCATCCCTAGTCCCTACTGTTACTTCAAGGTTGACCCTGTCTCCGTAGTCAATACAAACAAACCGCTTGATTAATCAGTGCAGGTGTATACACATGGTATGCTTCCTGTTAAAAACCAATGCAACGTGTGAATATGGTAACGAGAGAGAATCATTATAGTTTATTGTAATGAACTAATGATTGTATTGTCTGCAGTTATACTTACATTATAAGGTTAATTTGAAATCGATAGATAAGGTTAAAATTAAGGAATCCCCTTATCTTACGTGTCAGCAACAGTAACCAAATAAGCTAGAAAAGGAAAGCAACAAAAAGCTCAGAACACAGACAGATGTTCCAGTCTCTACAGTACATAATTCAAAATCGTCCGCGACGTTTTCTTTCCCACCAATTTCTTTCTTTTCCTTTTTTACAAAAAATTAAAAAAAAAAGAGTATAAGTAACAACCAATACAAAACAAACCATTATTGATAACTTAAATTGAAGGGATTACAAAAACGGCCCGCCGCACCAGAAAGTAAAATATTAAACGTAATCGACCTCTCTGTCGATCTCTCTGTCAGAGAGATGCGACTTTTAGTTTTAGGGTTCCAAAGTCCAAACCCGACCCGGGCCAAAAGGATCCGCTCCGTTTCTCCACCGTTACCGTTCCGTTTTCTCCCACGGCATTGTCTCTGAGTAAGTGGGATCCTCCTGCCGTGTCTGTCAATGGCATCTAAACCGTTGCCGCCCCGCGGATCGGAGCCTCCGGTATGTTTCGCTTAATATTCTGTTTATAATTTTTATCTATGATTGCATGTGGGTCTTGCTGTGGAGATTTGCTTATATGATCCCCAATGGCTGTTCTCCTCTTCTTTTGCGGTTTCTGTCATCATTTGAACGTTTCTTTTACGACTCGCAAGCTTAAAACGCGTTGGCGATCGAACTTGGATTTTCTTAAGTTCTTTAACTGAAAATGTAGATCAGTTTACGTGGTTATTCTGTTATTTTAAACACGTATATAGATTTTCTTTCTAATTCTGGTTTTTTTTTATGTGAAATCGAAATTGTCCGCATGACATTGTGATGGATTTTTTTATTTGTTAGTGTAGTTCACTGAACTTGAAGCTTGGTCAGTTGGTCTGTGTGTTGCCCTGCTCTTAATATTTTGTGACTCCTTTTTTGCTTTGCTTTCAGTTCTTTTAACTAATTTCTAGTGATTTATTTTGTTGGACATGCGAACTACTTATGTGCTTAAGCTGTTTTAGAATGTACTTTCTCCTCACACTTGCTTTCTATGTTGTTTGGTTGTGAATTATAACAAGAATGGGTTCTTACTCTGTTTTTTTTTTTCCTTGCAGCTTGTAGTACCTGAGGATATAGCTTTGTCAAATAAAGAAAAAATTCCAGTTATTGAATCCCTAAAAGCGCAAGTTGCAGCTGACCGATGTGTCTATATAATGGTTGGTCTACATGGTTGCGGATATTTCTTTTTACCAATGCATTTGGGTCTGCTCGTAACTTATGAATCAGATTCTTTAAAACTTTTCAGAGAAGAATGGAGGAGAACAAGCAAAGGCAGGGTTCCTTCATGAGTCATCTCCTTAACTTGTCAAAAGCAAGGAGAAATAGCTTGATTAGTGTCACTGATAACAGTGTAGATTTACTAACAAAGAGACGAGATGATGCAATTAGTATGCATGGTGGTAGCGGTTCTAGTAATGGAGATGAGGATAGCCACAGCGTTCAAGAAGGTGGTCTCAGTTCAGGGGGAGCTCTGGGTTCAAATGTTTTAGTCAAGAATGCAGTTTGGCCTATCAAGCTCCCAGAGGTTAAGGGACTACCACCCTACACAACATGGATTTTTTTGGACAGGTGTGGTAAAATTACCATGCGCTCTTCCAAAGATTCTTAGAAAACTTCTAGCTTACCCTTAAGCATTTATATGCCATATTTACCTTGTATTGGAAAGGTTTTCTGTTTTCTTGTATGCATGTTTGAAGACCTTTAAGAGATTGAGTATTCACTTTTTCTTGCATCATGAAATCAATATTCAAAGAATGAAATGCATGGGAAAGTTCAGTTGGAGATGTCATGATAGCAACCTCAATTATGTACAGTATCAGGCTTTTGGATTCATCTTTCAAAAAACTGTTAAGTAATCTATCTTGTTCTCACCATTTTCAGTTCTCTACTTTAGTTTTTCCTTATACTTTCGGCATTCTTGGTGCAGGAATCAAAGAATGACTGAGGATCAATCAATAGTTGGTCGAAGGAGAATATATTATGACCAAAACGGTGGTGAAGCACTTATTTGCAGTGATAGTGAGGAGGAAGTAATTGACGATGAAGAGGACAAGAGAGATTTTATTGAGTCAGAGGACTATATTCTTCGGTTAGTATAATCTTGTTATTTAATTTGATCCATAAGTGATGTCCATCTCTAAGTTCCTGTTTATATTTGACGCTATCGTTGGCATATGGCTTGTTGAGTACATATTGATTTTTTATCTTCCGCAGGTTAAATGGTTTAATAGTTTTCTGTTTTTGTTTGTGGACGTGTTTGTCTACTACTATTATTTCTTATCTACTGACAACAGACTTCTGTATTAGTACATCAATTCAATTCTCACTTTCATAGCTGCTGCCTTATATGAACTGGACTTAAAACAAGTTCTTTTTTTAAGTCTCTTCTTTTGCCACTGCATTACAGCATTGGCCTTATGATTGCATTCAATTTATGTAACATAACATGAATGCAAGTTACCTATTAACAATACTATTTGGTCTTTAAACCCAAGAAATATTAATAGTTTTACTTGCTTCACTTACATAGATGCCAACCGTGCCAACATTTCATGTGTGTTTTTCTATAGGTGAATTATGTAACCCTTCCAGGGACTTCTTTAATATGTTGGCCTGTGCTCTTTGGATCTAGTGATAAACAGTCTGTAGGAATTAAGTTACATATTAGCAAAGTTTTAAAGACTGAACCGGAAGTTAAATCGGTAAGATAAGATGTTTAAGGTTTAAAAATTTCTATTGGTATTAGACCGTTATAAAATCGGCTAAATGAATAAAATTAAGGAATTTGAAATATGATTGAAGGAGATTATCTTTACTCATCGAATAATTTGAAGTTTAATTGAAAAAAAGATTGTTAAATGAAATTAATTAATTAATTTTAGTTTATAAGAACTTATTAATTAATAAAACTTAATCGATTAATTAATAAATTGATCAATTTTTAACAATAAGAGTCATTAAAGTAAATCGAACAGGGAAGTTGGACGGTTCAAGGATTTTAGGATTGAATTGGTCGAAGTGGTTAAATTTTTTAATCATTACATATTAGCCTCCAGCCTTTTGATGGAATAAGAGTTTTATTTGTTAGATGGGCTCATAAATGCATTAGTTCAGAGTTGATTAGATTTTGTACGAATATAATTTAGTGTTCAAAAGTGTAGATTTGTGTATGCTAAAGGTGTTATTTAGCTGTTTATTGCTTGATTTGGTGACTTCTTAATTTTTTTGGTAAACTAGTAAACTTTTTTTTGAAGACAATTAAGATTTGAACACAACTTTTGTGAGAGTGTGCTATCTCTACCGATGGTCCCTTAATTCAGAAGCATTATGCTTTTGACACATTAAATTTGACAGTTGTCTTGTAGATTCTCATGTGCTTTTATCTGCATTTTCACAAAAGCTGATTGTCCTTGTGGATTATTTTACCAGAATGACTATTAAAGAAGTTGGTTTATCTGATTCTGTGATGGAGTCACTGGCACAGTGTCTTTCAAGAAGCCCTTGCGAAGTCAAGGTATGTATTAATGAGGCGATGTTGGTCAACTTTTTCAAATAACTATTCTCCTCTTCAGTTTTAGGAAATATTGATGTTTATACTATCTTTACTAATATCTGATAGAAGATTGGTCATAAGGTAAACTTTGGTCCAGCTGCTTGTATTTTTCTTTTGGTGGCTTTACACAGATATGAAACATAGGCAAACATCTTATGTGCAGGCAAGATATGAAATTCTTGCAAAGCAAGAAAAGGCTGCTGGAGATTCTAAGAATGGAGATAACGAAATGCAAACTACGAATTCTCTTCTTAATAAGGATCTTGAAGCTGCTCTAGATTCTTTTGATAATCTGTTTTGTCGTCGATGTCTTGTAAGTAATTCTTTAATTCATATTGGTTTGCTGGTCTTTGTGTAGTTAAGATGTTATTCCTTTTGGTTCATATTGGCAGGTTTTCGATTGTAGAATGCATGGTTGTTCACAGGATCTTGTCTTTCCTGTAAGTATATTCTGCAAGACTAATTATCAAGTTGATGTATAACTGTCTGGTGAGAATCTCATAAGTTTTTTTTGGATACAACATACGGCTAGGTTGAAAAGCAACCCCCATGGAGTCATCTAATTGAGGAAAATGCACCTTGTGGTCCACACTGCTACAAAGTGGTGAGTTTATAGTTCACTATTCATATTTCTTTCTGTGCTTATTCATCTTAAAAAAATTGATAATCAAACTACTAAAAAATTTTGTTGTACTTGTTTCAGGTTCTTAAGTCAGAAAGAAAGGCTACAGTAAATTCATCTGAGCATGGTGACGATGAAGAACATTCTGTTCATCCATTTGATCATGCAGGTTTTCATGTTTCGTCTAGGAAGAAGTCTTCTGTTCATTCTGCTGGGAGGAAGGTGAGATCCAACTCAAGTGAAGGTGCTTCAGCAAACTTGAAAAACATTTCAGAGAGTAGTGACTCAGATATAGGAACTCGACAGGACACCACCTCAACCACTCAGCTGTCTCCCTCCAAGACTAAGTTTATTGGGAAAGGAGAGATTTCACAGCCGAACAGTAAGCGAATGGCTGAACGTGTTCTTCATTGCCTGAAGAAAAGGCAGAAGAAGATGGGAGCTTCTGATTCTGATTCTGTTGCTGGTGGAGATCTTTTGCCAAATAATTTGAAGCTTAGGTCCACTTCACAGAAAGAAAATGAAGATGTTTCTTCTCATAAGAAAATGAAATCTTCACTTACTGGAAGGTCTAGGAAGAAGGAATTGACAGTTCAGGATGCTGACAACTTAATGGGAGTGAGAATTCATAACAGGGTGATGATTACAGATCCAGCTGTTACTACCAGTGACAGCTTTCTGAAGAAAGAAGAATTTTTAGATGAAGGCAAATTTAAAAAGCAGTTGAGTGGAGACATATCTTGGAAAGCCATTGAGAGAAGCCTATTTGAGAAAGGCATTGAGATTTTTGGGAGGAACAGGTCAACTACTGCTTTTGATTTTCTTATATTATGCATTTAATTTGTTATTTATATCTTAAATGAGAGATATTCTTTTCATGAAAGGAAAAAGAGAAAATAAAGATCGTAAGATAGAATCAACCATTGGAAAAGAAACAAACTAAATGAAACTTCAGATTGCTCTAATTTATTTGCAACTTTTTTTGTTCTCTTAGCACTTTGCCTTGTCAACAATGCTATCCTGTTATCATGGGAATAATTGTTATTGATGTCAGACTCACTGTATGCAACTAGAGTCTTTTACCTTTGTTGGCTTTTTCCTTTTCTTTTATCATGTCATTTTCTTACCTAGTTTTTCTGTCCCTTTGCCTCAAGCAAGATTTTGTACAAAATGAGAAGTCCTATATGCTTAATGTATGTATGCGAGCATGCTTCAACTATAATCATTCTGCTGATGCATTTTGCATGCAGTTTGTGAGACATTTTATTTTTTGGGTACTCTATCTGACATTGAGTTTCCTATAAAAGTTGTTTGATTGCGAGAAACCTTTTGACTGGTCTGAAGACATGCTGGGAGGTTTTTCAATACATGACCTTGTCTGAGAATAGGCTAGCTTGTCAGGGACGTGATGCTAATTTTCATGGTGATGGCTACTCCAAATTTGACATAAGTGGCTCAATGGTTTGTTTACATTTAACTTGCCCAATTGTCATGTTTTGAATATTTCCTAACTAGTGAGTAACTTGTCTGTTTCTTCTGTCATTTTGTTTTTTATTTCCTTCTTTGAAATGGGTATCAGGGTAATAATATGGTCAGAAGAAGATCAAGGTTTTTACGCAGAAGAGGTAGAGTTCGCCGCTTGAAATATTCATGGAAGTCTACTGCTTATCATTCTATTAGGAAGAGGATTAGTGAAAGAAAAGATCAACCCTGCCGTCAGTATAACCCATGTAATTGCCAAGCAGCTTGTGGAAAGCAGTGTGCATGCCATCTAAATGGCACATGTTGTGAGAAATACTGTGGGTGAGCCTCCAATTTGTAATTCAAACTAAACCATGGGTTTTATAGTGCTTTTAGGTCCTTTTGTTCTCTTTTCAATACTCCTCTTCAGGTTAAAATGGTTAGAAGTTTTCTCTTTTGGTGAGGGACTCCTATATAATCAAATGTCATTGGGTTATAAAATTGAGATATATGTGATGTGGGTTTCATACTTATCATTTACTGGCAACCTTCTTTTACATCTAGATGTCCTAAAAGTTGCAAGAACCGGTTTAGAGGCTGTCATTGTGCAAAAAGTCAATGTCGCAGTCGTCAGTGCCCATGTTTTGCTGCAGATAGGGAATGTGATCCAGATGTTTGTAGAAATTGTTGGGTCAGGTGAGTCAAAACTGCTGTTCCTTAGATTTCTAAACAGTTTATTTCCATCCATTTGTGCCTTCTATACCTGAACAAGATGTGGGTTGGAGATAGATTGCTTGATCTTCTTCCATGTAACTGGTGATGGTTGAAATGGGGCCTGACATTTTGGATTAAATTTGCAGTAAATTTTTTGGGAACCTACATGACCTTGCAAAAAATCCAGCATAAACTTAGTGTTAATAATATCAGCATTGTTTTTTTTTCACTTATTCTAATATGTTTTGCCTTTTGACCAGCTTTAGAATTGCTTTGTTATCCTAGGGAGAAGTTTTTACTGTTGAAGATGTACATATGTTTTGCAGTTGTGGTGATGGCACTCTGGGCATTCCCAACCAAAGAGGTGATAATTACGAATGCAGAAATATGAAGCTTCTTCTCAAGCAGCAACAAAGGGTAACTATGTTCAATCGTATCTTCTGCTTTCATTCTATTGTGTGGAAAACATGAGAGCATATAAAGACATATTTGGGCATAAAAAGTGATGAAATACAAAGATTCTTGTTGGGTTAATAATTTAGCTCTCGGTTGAATAAGCACACTGCTTATGCTGTTAAGCTGATTTTTTTTTTTTGGAAGATCTTAGAATGAACTATTCAAATACCTTTAAGACAAAAATGTGTCCACACGGTTCCTTCTTCACTAACTCCTCTGGAGTTCTCTGTTACCAAGCCATTACAAGTTTACACACGTTATGGTCATGGATCCAAGGCTATACAGTCTAAACAAGCACTAATAGAGCTGCTGAATTAGTCACATTATTTTGAGAATTTTTGTTTCAGTTATTTTCCCATGTTTCCTGTTTTGTAGGAGGGTGATCCTCCGTTTCCCTATTTTCATGCTTAGTTGAGGAGAGTGTTTCTCCAATTAGAATTAGTGCCTTTGATGTAGGAAGCAGTTGTTTACACTTCCTGTATTTAAACAATAATAATCAATACATTGGGGTCTTCGAAAATCAATTAAAAGTTCTTTGAGCACTTCAAAGCTCAAGAGGTTCCCTGCTCCCTCTATTGAGCTGGTTCTGT
>JANVCL010000212.1:25290581-25304268 GCA_026546855.1 Erythroxylum incrassatum | reverse complement strand
CTATTCTTTGATGTTAAGGAATTATGAATTATGTATGGATGATGTTGAGTGGAAGTATGAATTTGCGTATATATATATAAGGTTGAATTGAAATTAAAGTATACTTGAGGAAGTTATCGATTTGAGATGATAAATCTTTAATACGAATTATAGTTAGATATAAGTGAGATGTGTTATGAAGAAAGGAAAATAGAAATGGTATGAAACTTTCATCTTCATGATTTCTTTGGATTACGCTCACGTTTGTATGACGAGCAATAATACGCACACATTTTATGGTAAACGGGGCCCAACATGTTTGGTATCAGAGCAAGAAGAGATTACAAGGAAACACGCTCAAGTATGATGGTATTTTGTTAAGAGTTGGATTCCGAAAATAGGATCCAACACCATCTAACAATCAGATACATTCATGGTATCTTAAGCCATACCTTGAGGAGATAGTTAGGGAGTTGTTAGGAACGTGGATGTTTTTTACCTCTGGAGTACGAGTGAGCGGACACCTATCTACCTGGGATATACACTTGTCCAATTTACCTGGTGTCAGAGTGAGCATAAAAAAATTGGCATTATATGTGTTGAACTTTACATGACCAAGCTAGGGCGAAGAATGGGGGTATTTGATTGGCTAACACCGATGCGGGAGATGACGACTATGGTAGTGCTCCACTTGATAGTAATGCAATATATACATATGGTTTGTTGACATTAGGGGCCCACGGGATACTTGTATAAACATAGGGGAGCCTGACGAGTTAACACCAAAGGAAGGAGACAAAGTAGACCAGCCTATAATAAACTAGTCATTATAGCCACAGTCACCGTTATCTCAAACTGATGGGATTGCACTGAAAGATTGGGGCTAGCTAGCAATAGCTTGGTTGGAGAGACAACAGGTGGACCTTATTGAATAGATGAGCGAGCTACTATCTATAATTGGAGGGATGGGAGAGTTTATGCTCTTAATGACTAGCCGACTAAGCATTGATCTCCAACCCCATCATCTGGCGAGGGCACCTCCTCTGCAGCCTTTCACCTGGCCAGGATCATCATTATGAGAACCCTTCTTCATCAGATTAACCAGGATCACACGATCTAGAAGATGCTTAGTTTTATATATTCTTTCTTTTTCTTTTTCTTTTGTTTTAAATTTTATTTATGTTAATTGTTTTGTTAACATTACAATTAACGATGGTTTTATTTCTTTATTATTTTACATTATTTGTTTTTTTGTTTGTTTCTTTTTTATCCCCTTTTTCTTATATTTTGCAAGGTTATTATCTCAAATTTAGATAGATCATAAATTAAAAAATTTTCATTATGAGGAAATCACCACTAACCCTTCTCATTTATTATGTATACTTATATTGGGTACATTAGGAACAATTGATAAGATCTCATCTTGCTATAGTATTTGATATTACCTCCTTTATTTTTGATTTATTTTGATGTTTAACTATGGAAATTAATGTTTGTTTTTTAGAAGATGAAACATGGAGATTGCATTAAATTGGGACTCTATTGATGATGATCACAAATTTTGGATTAAGTGAAGATATTGCTGCGGTAGATAAGGTTGATCACTTAAAGTGTTAGAGTTTAACTGGGAAACTTCTTCTTATCCCTATCATGTAGGAATTTGAATTCGTTTTAGATAAACATCTTTACAAGTTAGAGTTAGATTAGGATTAGAATAGAAAACCCTATAAAAGGGGCGTCCTTCACAATAGAAGGAGGTTCTCTCTTCTTACGTTTTTAACTATTCTTTGTATTTCTTCTATTTTTGTTATTAGAGCAAAAGCCATGTGTGGCTAATCTCAATCGTTCTGATTCAAGGAGATTTGAGATTGTAATCGTAACTTTGTGAGACTTTGTGTTTTAAACTTTTATTCTCGTTTTAATTCAAGTATTTCTTGTAATGAGTTCTCATATTTCATGAATGATTAATATTCGATTAATCTGACAATTTAATTTAATATTGATTATTCTATCGCTATCCAATAATTCAATGATCCATAATTGTCATGAAGGAATGGTACAAGTAACAAATAGGTTATTTATGAATTTTCATATTTAATTTATGATAAACAAGAAAACTAAGTTGAATAATTGCTCGATTATTTAATTTACGGTTTAGTCTTTTTCACGAAGCTTATTACTATTATTGATTTGATATGGAATGTTATCACACCTAATCAATAAATGAGAAGTTTTGGTTTGGATGATGGGTTTAAACTAATTAATTTAGAAAAATTTGAGACTTATTACGACTATCTTAATATGTTTCAGACTAACTACTTGAATCGTAATAAGATTCTCTTTAGACCAATGATCAATGTTACAATTAGATGAGATATTTTCTTTGTATCAAAGTTTAGAAATCTTGACTTTTTCATTTTAAAATTAAGTTTGATTTAATTTTTTTGTCTTAATTTTAGTTAATCAGTTATTTAATAAAACGCCCTCCATTTACTTTTATTAATTGAAATTAAGAAGCTAGTGCTTAGTTATCTAGAAATTCTACTTGGCTCTACGACCACTACAAAAGTTTAGGGATCCATAATTATTTTGGGGCTTCGATAACCCAACCAGGCCTTGGCAAAGCAAATGATGTAGAAACTTGATTCTTAGTGGTATGTCATAGGACAAACCATGACAATCATTTTTATATTGGACCTAAGATATAAAATAGGAGGATCACATTCTATTATCAAAAGTTGTATAGTGGTCAAGCTCAAACACACGTTAATATCATTAAATAATTTTAGTATGATTTATTTAATGATTGTTAATTAAGATTAGACAAAGATCATTATTGCAATAGTTTTGTTTCATTGTCAACTTCATCTTTATCTTCATTTATTGTTGATATAATTGGTGTGGTTATCAAATTTGAAGAATTCATCAAGAAAAAAAGGGCTAAGACTTCTTATAGTAAGATGGAGTTAGAAAACTACTTAGAGGCAAATGTTGTGACCTCAAATTAAAAATTGTCATTTCATGTATTATCACGATGGAAGACTCATTTAGATGTTATCTGATCATGCAAGTAATCGCATGAGACCTCTTAACAATTGTAGTATCTAGTATTACTTTAGGGTTTACATTTAGTACTAGCTGTTGGATAGTTGGTCCTCGTGATGCTTGACTTCATCCTAATTCTGATAAAGCCTTTAAGTATGCACAAAATTAGTTAGGTGATGAATTTATTGAAGGTAAACTCTATTCTTTATGATATGTTAGTTGTGTTTACCTTAATAATTTTAACAATAAGATATTATATTATCTTATACAACCTTTTTTATATTAATATAGGTGTGGAATAGTCCAACTAAAAGTTTTGAAGGCATATTTATCTGTTAATTATCATATGTTGAATATTTATTTAATGCAATTGTTGCATAATCAGATATAATTTGTGTTATAATTTTTCTATTTATAAATGAAGTGATGCAAAATATTGACAATTGTGATTATAATGATTATCTAACCTTTTTTTCTCTATTATTGGTATGTTTTTTAATCTTTATTTCTCGATTTACTTATTTTTTCATATGATTACTTTAGCTTTCTAGAACTAATTAACAATGTAAATCTTTACTTAGGTGATTTTATGCAAGTTAACAAAGAAAACTACATACTATTATCGCTACCAGTTACTTCAATTGAATTTTTGGTCTTTTCATATTTGGATAATATTAATATGTTATTCTTTAGTTTTGAAAAAAATATAATTTTGATAATAGCACTGTAATACTCCTTGCATAGGCATGTCTTTTGGCCAACTCTATAAACTCTTGTTTCATCCATGCTTTATCATCTTTTTTAAAGGAAAAACAACGAAGAAATTACAAATCGAATATCGGGAAATACAGCCCTGACAAATCCTTAAGGAGGATTAAGTGGTACCTTATGGGTGTAGAAGTTAAGTAATGGATGCCTAAGTTAAAATGCGCTGCGTAAGTCGCGAGCCAATCGACGCATCTATTACCCTTTCGGAAAATATGCCGATGAGTAACAGTCCAATTGCGAGTAAACAGCTTATGAATTCTCATGACTATGATGAGGTTGGGCGTCCGAGAGCGAGTCAATTTGTATTATAATGAAAAGTATGAAATTTAAAATACAATTTTAGCTTAATGCAAAAACTCCAATTGAATAAATGATTTTAGTGACTTTAATTTCTACTTATCTTCTCCTTTAAATATTTTAAATGCAATGTTTAGTCCATTCAATTCTTTAGATTTCATGTTCAGATAAATCAAAGAAGTAAGAAACATAAAAAATGAACTACTTAAATATGATATGAAGATTTAATTAGGTAAATATACTTTACCTAACAATAACATAAGAGGCACAATCCTAGAATTCAAGTGACATTAATGAAGTATGTGTATTGGATATTATAATATTTATTTTTCTTTAAATTATTTAATTATTTATGCCTATTTTCTTGTTTTAAGAATGTTAATCTCTCTTCAAAACAAAATTAAATGGTTAGTAAAAATAATTTTTGTTTAAAACATCCCAAACTATTTTGGATGCAATTAAAATTTTCCAATAAAAGTTTGTACAAAATATGAATATTGAATTGAAAATTCATATAAATTCAGGATTTATTAATATTTTTAAATTATAAGAAAAGTGTTTTTTTACTTAAATTTATCTAAAACAAGCAGTATTAACGAAATTAAAATAATAACATGCATTTATTAGACAGTTATATCAAATTATTTATTAAGATAACTAATTAATGTATTAATATGGTTTTAAAAGAATAACTGAATTAACGAACTTTTGAATTGTAAAATTTAACGTATAAGAATAACTAATTTATAAATAATGTTTTTTCCGTGCGTAAACATATTTAGTTTAATATAGTAATCATTAGACAAATTCTTAAGTAATTACCAAAATTTGAGTATATTTTTCAAAATAAAGTAATATATATTGCATTAAACAAAATAACTTTTTTAGAAAATTTCTTTTTATTAGCTTAAAATTTTTTAAGTTAGATAGACGAAGAATAGAATAAATATTTTTAAGAATAAAAAATACGAGGAGTAGAACAGAGCAAGTGCTAATTTAAAGGAAGTTAGATTTAAACAAGTAGGGTCCACTTCAGGGAAGTTAGAAACGGCCAAAGAGGCAAAGACAGATACGGACAAGGAGGGAAGAGAGAAACACACGAACCACCACTCCTCAACACCAAACCCAGAACAGCTAAAGCATGTCGAAAAACTTTGGCGGTATAGTCCTGGACTTTGGTTTCCATAGATGCCAGATATTGAGAGAGAAAGAAAACTTTGAAGGGTAAAAAAAATTGTAGAGAGAGAGAGACAGAGAACAATGCAGAGAAAGATGACACGAGGCCAACATTGCGAGGTTTTGAAGTGGGATGCAAATCCAATTGGTCAGCGGCCGAGCATGACTCCTTACTACCATACTTGTTTCTACTCTCTTTGTAATTATGATTCATTTCTAACATTGGCAATTTCTTTCTGTCCAGATTGTTATCCCATTTTAATTTACTCAGTCACTCTTGTTTTTCACACCATATATGCCCAGTCATCCCACCCCCATATTTCCTCATACCCAATTTCATGCCTTTACTAGCAAACGAACAGCTTTTAGTCAGAGAGAAGTTGTTTTTGGTCCAAAGCTTTGAGCTTTTCTACTGCTCACCAATCAATACCTGTTCTTTGTTTCTGGGTATTCCTTCTTTCTTCTTCAGGTGGTCTTTTTTGTGTGTAGCTGGTGGTGATCATGCATAATCCAGTGATTATGCGTGGTTGTGCATCTTGTTTGGTGCTTGTGAGGATACATGTTTGTGTCTCTGAAGTTGGTGATCTTGATCTACTTGTTTATCAGAAGTGGCAATTTTGAAGTCAATTTCTCATAGTAGATTTAAGCTAGTTTACTGAGTTCTATTTCCTTTTATGTTTATTTTTTCTTGTATTGATCTCTAACGAAAATCTGAACCATTTCTATAGATTTTAAACCCATTTTTTAGGTGGTCTTTAAGGTTGTGTTTTTCTAATGGCTTGATTCTTTGTCTTACATGGTTTCAGGATAAAATCTAGTTTTATCTATGCCCTTTCTGTTAAAGTTTGTCTTCCATTCTTTCAGTTTATTTGTTTCCGTTTGTTCTTAAATAATCAAATGAAATACAAATAGCTATACTGCTTCTTGAATGATGTTTAATCAACCAAATGCTTGCCAATCTATCGCTCCAGCTGTTAATTGTTCTTTGATCTTGGTGTGGATATGTGGTCTAGCCCACATGATCAAATAAACGATCCCTTTTATTGTTTTACAGTCACATCTTTGTACTCTGAGGTGTATCGTAACAATATGCATCTTGGTTTGAAAATCTTGAAGTGATATGGTTTCTGACAAACATTTCAATGCGACGTTAGTTACCATTGGAGACGAACATTACAACAAGGACATTCTCTTGATGCATGTTTGTGGAAAGACAGGACCTGTTATTGTTTAATAAAATGTTCCCATGGATGTCCTAATTTTATCATTTTTGCAAGTTGAAAAAAGTGTAAAAATGTGTATATTCCTATAAAGTTTTTCAAAGATGAGATTTATAAATTATTGACAGGAGGGCATTTATTTTTGTATTGCAAAGTGTTCCTTCTACTTTAGAGATTAATGACATTTGGATAAGAGAAAGATTTTGTGCTTGGAAGAGATATCAAGGCAATTTTTACAAGGGATATGCTCTTTGTTAGTTCCTCTATATCCTTCTCAGTGAACACTTTGTTGATTTCTAATGCCTATGTTCATTTATCCTTTTGAGGATGGGGAATCTTCTAATATAATCATAAGGATCAAGGGAAGATGACCTTCAATTTAGCTACATTCAAGTTTTTAAACTTCCTATTTCTTTTCATTTTTAATCAAAAATTTCATGAATCACGATCATGACTGTGATTAATATTTGATAATTATGAGTTACATAGTTTGTATGTTTCACCATGTAAGCATTACCGCTTTGGAGGCCTACTAATGGGCTTGTGGCTCATTCGTAGAGAAGGTTGGGAGCCTCTTCTCCACCATGATAGCTTTTCAATGTATCAAAAAAAAGAAACTTTTGGTGACCTTGTATTATTTTTCACAGTATGGCTAGTTTGCTGTTAGGTATAGGCTTGGTTTTGAAAAGCCACAAGTAAATTCTTGACCTTGTTCATTTATGTTTCAATATGTCTTAAGAGTACAGTTGATAACCAGTTCTCGAGTTTTTTTTCCCTTCAATTTTCTGTTTTTATTGAAGTTTGAATTAGTTTTCAAATCCCTGAATAAAATAGTGCTCATTGTTGATCATGCTTGCTTAAGGGAGAGACCACTTTCTTCTAGCCTTTAATCTCCACAAATCCCTCTTAACCATGCTTTCAGTTTTTCTGATTAAGACGAATTTCGAACTTCTTGCATTTGCTTCTCTGTTAGAAGACTAGTCAAGAAGATGAACTTTTCTGGATACAACATATTCTTAAAGTGGTCATCATAAATTTCACTAATTATTCTTTTTATGTTCATCTCAAGCACAAAACTAGGATGCATGATTTTCCAGATAGGCTTATATGGATCATCAACAAGGACCTCGCCTTAGGTTTGGATGAATGTATTAGAGTTACAGTTAGTTGTGGAAATTGATAGTTACTACCTATTGAACGCAATTGTTGTTATATCAACATGCGCATTCTTTGTGCTTAATTCTCTTGCTTTCTGTTTTCAAGAATATTGGTTTTCATAATGTTTGCTTATTTTATAATTGTTTTATCATATGCTTACTAATTTCATTGTTGTGAACATTTGTATCGTGTGACTTCTCTTTCTAGCTAAGTGTCTTTATGTACCCATTGGAGTTGATATTAGTATTTAAGGCATATGTTTGAACTGTCCTTCTAATAAGTTC
Source organism: Erythroxylum incrassatum (assembly GCA_026546855.1). Taxonomy (NCBI): domain Eukaryota; kingdom Viridiplantae; phylum Streptophyta; class Magnoliopsida; order Malpighiales; family Erythroxylaceae; genus Erythroxylum; species Erythroxylum incrassatum. The sequence continues at coordinate 25,296,341 of JANVCL010000212.1, read as the reverse complement.
CGATACTATGAATTTATTCTTAGATCTCCAGAGCAGTCTTAATTCTAGACAGTCTTTTTCAGGTGGTTCAGGTCATACATCTCACAATGGCAGGCCAAGGTAATGGCTCCAGCAACTTTCCAGAGAACATTCATTTGGAAGATGGATTCCATGGCATCAATATTCAGATGGAGCAACATAGCATTGTTCCAGGTGATGCACAGGTTCATGGTGGGCATCCTACCATGGGTCCTTTGGAGACTGTGAGTCCTGAACCCCAGTTTCGGTTTCAAGATCTCTTAAATGAAGATGGGCCACTTTCTCCCCCTCAAGTTGGTGCTGGAATTGATGCAACACTGGAAAATAGACATCCTTCCAATCTGAACCTGCTAAATGGTCAGCTCATAAATGGACCATCAAATACGCCTGGGACCAGTTCAAGTGCTTCCCATCGTAACATAGACTTGAATGTTGTATTTGATGGCGATTATCAGGATATGGAATCAGGCTTTATTATGAACCAATTGCCACCAGGCAGACCAGGCTCTAATCAAAATGAGCCTCCTAATGGCACTGCAAATTCAGTTGCAATATCATCAGGAACTGCGGAATATATGTTGGAAGAAAATAATAGTGGAGAAGATCTATCTGACGGTCGACATCTGTCCTGTAAATGGACCCTGCCTGAGCCTTCTGGAGAGCTCCTTCTGGGTGAAAGCTCAAGGTCACCTCAGCAAGCTGTTGCTGTTCAAGAAAATTCTAGTGAAATTTCAGATATATCAAGTTCCATGGATAGTGACAAGAGTGCTAGCCGTCCAGAGCAGTTGGGTGCAGGAATTATGAATGGTGCAGAAGTAGCTCCTTTGCTGCATCAAGCTTCCAGTTCTGACAATCTGGGACTTGGAGCTGGGGGACTTGCAGTTTCTGGTCCAAATCAAAGTTTAAGTGTAGCAGGAGAAGCAGATGACTATCACCGAAGTATTAGACTTGGAAGAGCTTCCAATGGACCAGAACTTTTACCATCCAATTTACCGGCTTGGATCTCAAGGAATGCTACTGTTCAATGGCCTGATCAGCCATCTACGTTATCATCTGATCATACTATGAATACAATCTCTTCATCAGGAGTAGTTTCTCCAACCACTTTCATAAACCCTCGCGCACGTGTTCCAAATGCTGCATCAAATCTTCCGCCTTTTCAAATAAATAGTATCACTGCGCCAGGAACTGGTATATCAAGCACGTCTGTTTACACTGTAAGGAGTGGAGAAGCAATCCCTACAGCCATTAATATCAGGAATAATCCAGGATATGATATGGTTACTGATTTTCAAAGGGGAAATCTGGAGAATGAACCAATGATGTTTTCCTCTGGGTCAAGCAGCAATATTGCTTCTAGTTCTCCAAATGGCTTCAGCTCACAATTCTATCACCATCATCCATCTGCTTCCAATCAGATTTCCCAGGTAAGAATGCCTGAGGAATTTATGCAGACAATGTCTCCAACATGGAATGGCCCGTCAAGCTTTGTTGCGGAATTTCAACGGAGAGTGTGGCAAAGCATTGCCAATCAAGGGGGCAGTCAAGTGCAAAGTCGTCACTCCCCCATACGTTTTAATTCTTCTCCTGCAGCAAGAGGGATGGAACCATTTGGGAGAGCGGGTAATTTTTTAAGATCTCCACCTCCACCCTTCAGGACAGGATTGTCAATAATGGAAGAGAGACAAACTGATAACCTTATTGACGTCGGTCAGCGATTTGCAACTCCTGCACAGAGGAGAAGCAGACTGGCATCTGAGGTATGTACAATTAAAGAAATTCTTTTATGAAATTTGGTCATTGCATGCAGAACATTGTTGTTCTGGTTGACAACATCTTTTTTCTTTTAGAAAGAACAAGAATAGGGTAATTCGCCTCTGCCGAGACTTACTATCTCATTATTCTGATTCATCTATCTAAAGGTACTAGATAGGATATCTATCTTTAAGGAAACAATACCCTTGCAAACTTAGTTTCTTAATTCTTTATCTTTAGTTGGTGAACCCATGTCCCCCAAACGGTTTAGCATCAATTCTAATGATTTGTTAGAGTAGCACCATTTTCTATTGGACTATGGATTAACTTAAGCTAGAGCCAAAATCTACCTGGTTTTATTTTTTCCTTTTTCTCCTTGCCTTTTCTTTTTTTCTTTTCTTTTGGGGGTAGTGGGGGCAAGAGGCATTAGATTGGTGAGAAGGCAGAAAGTTCAGACTCGTAAACATAAAGATGCTTTAAAGGTTGGTTGAAATGGAGTTGATGCTCATAAAATAGCTTATAGTCATTGCTTAATGAATTGGACAAGTTACAACTGGAATCATGCAATAAGTGTATATAGGAATTGAAGCCTTAAGGCACCAGATTTACTGGTCATGGTTTGACAAAACCCAACAATATGCCTCAATCAAGGGTTTGAGAGCATTTGAGCCACCAAATATGAATGTTTGCAAGTTCTTTCCAAATTGGAAAAGTAGGAGAAGCACAGTAGGAACTCCAGGACTCTTATCAAAACCAGATATGAAGGTTCTCTCCGTCTTAAGTTGAAGGTTTGGTCAAGTTCTACACACTTTCCCAAAGCTTTCATGCCAAAGTCAAAGAAAAAATTTTATAGGCTTAACATACTTTATATTGGTAGCAAGCTTGCCATATGTCAAGGACATATCAATGCATTGTAAAGTAATATTAACTCGGCAGTGCAGTGCATGAGTGGGATATTTATTGCTGATGATTATACACAACTGCCCTCAATTCTGAACTGAAAACCAAATAAGAAAAGAGGATACACCTTGAAAAAGATAGCTATTGTTTCTACTCCATATTATTCCTTCTGGTACGTTAACACTGTTTTTTGAGCCATATATTCTTTTACTTTTCTGTTGAAGTTAGTTTTATCTCTGAAAAGCTTGTGATAACTTGCAATTTTGTCATCGCAATCTTTTTAGATGTAATAGTATGCAGATTTCTCACCCAAACTACATAAAATCATCTATAGCCCTGGTTCAATGACCAAAACAATGCTTTCACATATCTCTTCAGATATTGAGTGGATCCTTAATTTTTTTCCTATTTTTGAGGATGTAAATGACTAGTGGCTGCCAAAGGGTGTTTCAAGAAAGCAAGATATAGTCCATTTCTGTCCTGGCCTTCAGAATATTTATCGTTAGAAAAAATTGGTATAAATGTAGGTTGCATTCTAATGTAACTTTCAGACGCGACTACAAAGCCAGCTTTTGCAGAAGCAAGCTATTAGTGACTCTTATATAAAATGTTTTTAGAGCGTTTAGTCAGGTGCCTATCCTTGATAAATTGGATTCTGACAAATCTTTTAGAAGTTCTCTGCACATAACATGTCGTTTTGTATTCTTTTCATCATATAAATTACCTTCTTTGTACTATCTTTTATTAGTAATTGTTAGATGCATAAACTTGGTTATGACCATAACTATTAAATGGATTATTCACCTTGTTTTGTCTTGGCATTCTTGAAACCATGACTTGGATGTTTCAACTCTTTATTTTGCTCTCAAACAGGTTCGCAATGCTTTGGCAACTGTCCGTAGAGGGGGCACATTACTGTTTGAGGTAATATTGTTACTGGTTTACGGTTGTCTTTACCTCAGCTATTATCTATCTGTTTCCAAATTATCATATTAAAATCAGTATTGAAAATCTACAATTACTGGTAGAAAACAAATCATTACCTTAAAGATAGCAAGTTGAAAGCTGTTCAATTTTAAAAAAAAATTGATTAAGGACTTTATTCTATGATTTTAACATTTTTGTGATATGCTAGGATGTGATGGTAATTGAGCGTTCAGTGTTGTATGGCATCCCTGACGAGCCTGATACTTATCAAGATCTGCGTCTTGATGTGGACAACATGAGTTATGAGGTAATATTTGTATCGTTTGGTGATCACCATTAAAGTCCTTTATTTCTTAGAGCATCTAAGTTTACATTGATTCTAGTAATAAAGTAGAGGACTTTCAAATTTTGAGGCATATAACTTGCATCTCTGACTGCTACTTTCCAAAAATGATTCTGCAATTCTAGGAGCTTCTTCACCTGCAAGATCAAATTGGATTCGTCAACACAGGGTTGAGTGAGACTACCATTCTGAATCATCTGTCTTACCAGGAGTATCGATCAAATAGCTCTTTGAGGGAAGAAGAACCATGCTGCATCTGTCAGGTAAGTTGCTCGAGTATTTGTCACAAGTCAATGTGGTCCATTCATATATATATATCACATGGTTTTAATTCCTTGGTTTTGCTCCTCTACCATTTATATATAACTACCAATACTTAGATTTGATTGAGGTTAGCTCTCCATATGCAAATATTTGACTTTCATGTGAAGCATCTATTTGTTTTAGCATCAAACAAATTCCTTTATCTGTTCCTCTTTTTTTTGTGCTTTCATTTTCAGGAGGAGTTTGCTGATGGGGAAAACATATCGAAGTTAGATTGTGGTCATCTCTTTCACTTTGATTGTATTAAGCAGTGGCTTGTGGAGAAGAATGCCTGCCCGATCTGCAAGATGGGAGCTCTGGATGTTTGAGATATTTCATCTCAGGCGTGTTCAAGCTAGAGATAGTGTTCTGGGAGAGGAAGTTTCTCTCCTTCCCATCGATAAGCATGATATACTTGCTTATTTCTTTTCTCCTATTAACAGACAGTTTCAATCACTGCCATAAGGCACATAGCATAGTGTTTCGTGTTTTTTTTTCTCCCTTTCCTCCTTTTAAACCTTTTCTTTTCCTGCAGTCCATTGCTCATGTCTGGGAGTCATGTTTATGACACCCATTTTTCAGAAGTCCCTTTCCTAATTACATGAGCTGGATGATTAATGGCATTCAGTAGTTTTGGACTTGTATTGGTACCAATCTGATGGAAATCTCAACAAACTCTAGAATGCAATAGACGTTGGTGATTCCTTATGATAGGGATGTCCTGGTACTGCAACTCGGAACAAGAGTTTTTAACGTAAGGTTTCTTTGGCATCTGGAACTTTGAAATTTGCTTTCTTAGGTAATGAATTGGACTCAATTTATTTGCATGCAAGTGAAACATTTCTTCCTTTCTTTGATAGTTACTACATTGCACACATCATAATCTTCAGAGTGTAGCAAACTTCTGAAGATGCTATTTGTCGTATAAATATATATAGGATGTGCTTAACCAAAAAAAAGAGTTAGTATTAAACTACTTGGAAGTCATTCTTAAGATTTGAGAAAAAGTGTTTCAGTTCTTTACATTTCTTTTGTCATCAGATGCAGAATGAAGGACCAAGAAATAGAACAAAAGATTATGGGTTATATGTATACATAATCAATCTTGAAGCTGGCCTCTGTTCTCTCAAAACATACAACCTTAGTAGTCCAGTTAAGACTGACCTAAAACAAGTTAATAATGTAGAGCATTCTAAGAAATGGAGCTACATAAGAAGTAGAACATGCGGTAACAGTTAGATATTGTATTGAGTGAGATAGAGGGACTCACAGAAGATGAAAGAGATACTACTTTAGCCAAACTTCCTGATCAATAACTGGTTGTGTTTTTCGCTCTGAGGTCGTCTCGAAAACTTGGGTGGGTGAGGAGGTATCTTGCCACACACTGAACATTATATTCATACAGAAGTTATTTTGTCTAGTTATGTAAAATAGGGCTGAAATTTATATTTTGTTCAACTAACTAACTTTTTAGTAATTTGAAGCCCTATGTTTTATTTTGGTTTAATATCGTT
>JANVCL010000212.1:25262086-25278591 GCA_026546855.1 Erythroxylum incrassatum | reverse complement strand
TTGTGGTACTTCTGCATTATTTGCACAACATAATTGAAGAGTTTGATGTTTTAATGTTTGTCTTAATTTTGATTCTAGACATCTTTGTGCTAAAATTTCTTTTGTAATTAAAATAGCTCCTCCAAGATTGTTTGCTATAGAGTGTTGCTCTATTCTTTCCTGAAATATTTCTGCGACCTTTATATTCATTGGGTATGGTAGTTTTTGTATAAAAACTTGAGTATATAATTCTTGTTCTAGTCTACTCAATGTATAATAGTATTTTCTGAATTCACATATAAAGTCTTCAAGATAACACATATTGCATATTCTCATATTATTTAAATGGTGTAATGCCTTCTTTTTATTGGCTATTCTATTTTCATTTTTAAATAAAATAATATCCTTACCTATAAATTCCTTATAGATTTCATCTGATATGATTTCAAATGTATCTACATCTGTTGTTGTAGCTTGATAGTGAGGTGTGGCTTTTAATGCACCTTCGTTTTCTTAATGACCGGTCGAACCGGTCCGACCACTGGTTCAATAAATTTTTATTTTTTTTCTTAATTTTTGTTATATTTTAGTATTTTTTTAATATTATTAATATTAAATATAATTATGTAACATTACACCGGTTCGACTGATGGTTAAACCGATCGAACTGGTCAAACCAATAACCAGTAAAACTTCCTGTTGGAGTTTTAAAACACTGTCTCAAACCCATTTCTTCATAGTAGAGAAAAGTTTTCTCCATTTTGGAAATACTACAACACTTTTCACTCCAACCTATAACTCTATTTTGCACACTAAAATAAATTTTTTTAACATATTCTTTTTTACCTTTCATTTTTTATTATTAAAATTACTTTATAAAATTAACCAAACTTTATTTATTCGAGTACATTTTTATTCACAATATTATTGCTGTTATACTTTTATGTTAATAAATAATAAAATTTCAATTAAACTATAATTTATTATTAGATAATACTAAATGAAATAATATATGAGATATATTGCACTGTTTCGTATTATTTAAATATATTAAATACAATATAATTAATTAATATCAAACATCAACTTTTATTGAATTTCATAAATGAAAAACACTTTAAAATTAAAAAAGAGACATAATATTCATTATACCAAAAAAGGCACATATTGTTAAAATTTTCGATAATATATTAATAGTTAATTATATTTTGCTTGTATTTTTTTAAATTTAGTTATACTGCTTGACTATTAATATTTATGTATGTGTGCTTTAATTTATTTTTATCTTTTTTAATTTATTATTTTATTCGACTATTAATATCAATGAATTTATTTTTTACTTATTTGATGTTTTTAATAATTTTTTTAAATTATTTATTTAAAATATTTATTCCTAAGTAAATAGTTATAAATCTATAAACATATAATGTAAATATTTATAAATATGAGACTAAACCTTAAAATTACTATAAAGATATAATTACTTAAATAAATATATAATAAAAATATTAAAATATTGTTTAAATAATAAAATAAAGAATGAAAGAATTAAAAAAAGAAAGAATGAATGGTAAAAAAAGAAAAGCTTGAAAGAGTTGATTTTTCTTCCATTATAGTGTTTTTCTTCCATTTTCGACATGCGTTGGAGTTGGTCTAACGATTTGGTGGACCTGGAAATAAATAATTGGTTCATATAAAAAATACAAGAAGCTGAACACTTTTGGAGGTCGAATCATTTCAACGGTCAAACGGTCACTCCTATAAAACGACGTAGTAGGTGTGAGTGGCTGGGTTCCGCCTGAAAACGTCGTGGAAATCAACAAAATCTAAGAAAGTAGAAGGCAAAAGTCACACGAGACAATTTCGATACACGTACTTAGTTTTTTAAGCACAATAATAAATAATAAATAGTAAATAATAAAGCATAACTCATATTAAGCCATTTCTGGTTTGTTTCCTAGTTCGTAGAATCATCCGTTCGTCGCCTTCGTTTCCACGCAGTCCCGGTCTTTTTCTCTTTTCCAAGTCTTTGTTATGCTTTTCCCTTCGTCTCTTTCACGCTTTTTGCCTCCTGAGAATTTAGGTGTCGGACTTTTCTCTATTATTGTTTATTTATAGCGTAGAGAAGTGTGCGTATTGGATTCAAGAGTGTGTGCGTGCGTGCGTGTTTGTGAATAAGTTATGGAGGTGAAGGTGAACGGACCAGACGAAGCTCCGCGGGCCTCAGGTCGGACCGTGGACGGGCCGACTAATCCGATGGTAACGCCTCTGTTAACGGATCTTTATCAGTTCACAATGGCCTACGCGTATTGGAAAGCTGGAAAGTATCAGGAGCGAGCAGTGTGAGTGTCCGTTTTTATTCATGTGTGAGTTTGTTAATTTATTTGTTTTTCTTGTGCTTGTTGATTCTGTTTGGTTGTGAGGAGAAAATCTACATAAGGAGGAAGCAAATTGAAAGAAAGAAATAAGTTCCGTAACACCAGTCGGATTTTCAAGAACTTTTACGTAGACGTTTACGTTATATTTGGAATTAAATTTCCGATTTGTTTGTTTTAAAATCTCATTCACTTCAATCTTTCGGTTAATACCTTACACGGCCGTCATCAATTACCTAGTGTTTGGTACTTTGATGTTATAGTACTGTTTGATAGTATTTGAATCTCTGTTGTACTGTGTTCTTGAGATGCTGCAATATGTGCTCTTTATCTATCGCTAAGTGATTATGCATGGAATGCCGTGAGTTTAATAAGCTTATCTATTTTCTGTTGCATTCTTCAGGTTTGACTTATATTTTAGGAAGAGTCCCTTTGGCGGTGAGTACACGGTCTTTGCTGGTTTGGAAGAGTGCATAAAATTCATTGCTAATTTTAGACTAACTGAGGATGAGATATCATTCATTCGTGAAAGCTTGCCTGGTTCTAATGAGGTAAGTGAAACCGTTTAATTTTTTTTTTAATTATGGTGCTGTGATATTCTGATTTTGTAATTCTTCTAAACACTGAAGGTTTTTAAGGTTCATGCTGGTAATTGAAAATTTTATGATTTAGGAAGAGAACTAATTGTAAATGCATAAGCAGCTGGTTTCCACTAATTTTGCTGACTTAGCTAAGCGGGTAGGTATATTGATTTTATCTATGCACTTTGTACTTTATTCTTTTTAAATAAAAATATTGTTTCACCTTGTTGGTGATGCAGTCTGATTTTGCGATAGAGGTTAATGATGGCATTTATTTCTTGTGTTTGTGTTAATTGCATATCCTTGATTTGCAGTTTAAGGTTTTCATTTCTTAGTTGTCCATAATATGGCTAACAAATGTTGTTTCAAGATGATGATTTGTGGTAAATAAAACATTCTTTGACAAATCTGTCAAGCACTTATTATTTTAGTGAAGGATGACCGTTCATAAATTGCTGTTTGTACTTGCTCCCATGTTCATGTTTTATTATTGCTTACTATATTCTTTCGATAGGATTGTCAGCAGTTTCAAATTTAGTGATTTAGGTGCTTTATAGTGACATTTTCAGAACATTTATAAGATATTTGCGCTGTTTTAATGGTTATGTGTAAATTCTACCATCAAATAATTGTTTGCTAATTGCTGTTTACTGCTAAACTACAGAATGACTTCTTTGATTATCTTAGAGGACTGGACTGCTCTGAGGTTGAAGTATATGCTGTTCCAGAGGGAACAGTTGTCTTCCCGAAGGTGCCACTGATGAGAATAGATGGACCAATTGCTGTAAGTGCCAGAAAAACTTGAGCTCAAGCCCTACTATGCCTCCCTCTTCCACTCATCCACCACTCCATTTGATCCAGAGAAGGCCAAGTAGCAGGCGGCAAAATTTTGTTACTATGCCTAGTACCTATTTTCATCTATGCATTAATTCTTAGATAATCCATGTCTATTTTGTGGTAGATAACTTCCTGTTTGGCTTAAAATTTTATACTTGAGGTGTGTTTTAATGCTTCTCTGCTATTGTTTTAGGTTGTCCAATTGCTGGAAACTCCATTACTCAATCTTGTTAATTATGCATCTTTGGTGGCAACTAATGCAGCAAGGCATCGATTTGTGTCTGGAAAATCGAAACTTCTTCTTGAGTTTGGGCTTCGAAGGGCCCAGGTTGCTATCTAAAATTTTCTTTTCTGCCTTTACCTTTGTTCTGTGAACTGATAGTTTATTCGTATGAGAAAGACTTCCAATCTCTGTGCAGGGACCTGATGGTGCAATAGGGGCATCAAAGTACTGCTATATGGGAGGATTTGATGCAACAAGGTAATATCCTCTGTTTTGAGTTCATTTTGGTGTTGGATTGTTCCATACTTTATTAGCTGATTCTCATGGTAAAATTATATATTTTGTTCTGAAAATTTTCCCACCCAAACAGCCACTTAACTGCAAATTTTAGTCAAATATGATAAACTTCTTATTTTGCAATGTTGGATTGAGTATTTTGATTTTGCAGTTGTTCATTGACAAATATCTTAGGCTGGAGTATAAGGTTGAAGGTTTCTCCAGTGCAGTCACCAATTAAAGTATTAAATGCAAAAAGAGAAGATGATGATAAAAACATTCAGTAGAACTTTTAATTTCAGGAGACTGTTTATTTGATATGCATTGAAAGTAATCCCAATGGTAATGACTTAGGTCAGACTCCAGAACCGCTAAGAGAGATATGGCCTTTTCTAAGGACATTAGATTTGATGTTTTGGTGGCACCTCAAACTAAGTCTTTGAATGATATCATTAAGAAATACTACGATAAATCTTAATGCTTGAATGTAAGATTATGAAAAAACAAAAACTTTATAAGGAGTACTTCATGGCTGGGTCGATATCTTTATGCTAGAATGATATAGCCATATGCAAAGTGCTGAAATTGTTTTTATAGAAGGCAATATAAGAGAAAAAGTGAAGGACAAATACAGTTTTATCTTTAAAATGGTGACTGCTAATACTACCAATTCCTGGGTTGAAAATAACTTAAAAATATTAGTTTTTTGGTGTAAATGACCAGATTAGGAATCCATTTTCAGGTGATGTTTATCAACTGCAGTGGAATTACATTAACTATATCCTAAGCTATTTGGTTTATACTATGTGATCATGAATTTATTGCTCAATACAAGTTACCAGTTAGGAATGAAACAATGGAAATATCATGTCCTGGAAATGCAATGGTCCTATACAACCACGCATATGTTCTTTTTTTTTTGTGTGTAACTATTATTTCTCATCAGTGTCTCTGCTTTCATCAGTGTCTCTGCTTTTTCTTGTCTTTTGACAGCAATGTTGCAGCTGGGAAGTTATTTGGGATACCAATTCGTGGAACCCATTCCCATGCCTTTGTTAGCTCATTTATGGTTGGTAGACATTATAATCCATTCAAAACATTCTGTTTATTGCGAAGTACTTTAAGATGATGTTGTTCCTTATTCCTATTGTTTTCTTCTGGGGCTTGTGGCCAGCACTTGAAATTGCCATTCAAATTTTTTTGACTATTGTAGTTGCGTCAATACTATTGCATGATTATCAAGAAATGAGCTGTAGTTACATGAAAACTGTATTTGTGATCCCATTGCACAAAGAATACATTGATAAAAGAATGTCTTTTATTATGGTTGATTTTGATTGAAATTGTTGTTTTTACTATTTTATCCACTCATTTACAGAGCCTTGATGAAATCATAGAAAAATCACTTGAGAGTTCTGATGGCTCTACTAGCTGTGAGGATTTTGTCAGTTTAGTTCAAAGATGGTTGAGCAAAATTCAGGTACCACTTGCATAAGTTGCCATGCTATATACTTGGCTGTATCTATAGGATGAGGCTCATTTTTTTAAAAGATGTTGACAACTGAATTTAGGTTGTCACCTATAGGCAGAAATGATTAAGCAACTCATTTATATCATGGATGATATTTCATCAATGATTGAATTCAACTTTTTTTGTTAACTTGTGAAGAATTTTTATTAAGAGGATGTCATTTTCCTTTTCTTATAAAAACTTGTGAGATTTGGATGGAAAATGTTGGAGAAAGGATATATATTGATGAAAAGTTGTATTAGTGTTCTGTTGTAATGACGAAGTGCTCTGCTATCATTTCTTTTATCCTGTTGTTGCTATCACCATGTATGCCCGAATCGTTGCTGATAAGGTTTTCAAAGGCAACTAAAGCAACATATATCCTGGAGTTCTGTGGAAATTGAGACTCAAGAGTATATGTTTCCAACTACATCTGTATAATTAGGAAAAGAATGACTTGAACCGGAAATTGCTCCCTGTTTGGCAAGTTGAATTTATATTTTTAAGTTGGTTAAGATATTCTACATGCTTGCAGTGGTCAAATTCGTTGGGTGGCACCTTTGGTGAGACCAATCAAAGTGAGCTAGCAGCTTTCACCTCTTATGCCCTGGCATTTCCTAACAGTTTTCTAGCACTCGTAGATACATATGATGTGAGTAAACATCTCAAGTTTTAGCTTATTGTGGTTTACCTCTGTGGATGGGGCCTGTCTACATTGAACTTTTTGCTTCATTTTCTGGCTTTAGATGCTACAGTTTTGCATTTAATATTAATCATCTTTTGCAAGTTGGTAGATTTGTAATATTTTCTCAGTTAGCTAGAGTTCCTCACAAAGATGATCTCGCATGAAATATGTGTGTCATCTATATGCTAGTTGAAGATCTTCGATCATCAAATGATAATATTCTAGACTTTTTGTACACTAAAATCTCCACAGTGGTGCAATAATTAACTGTTCTAATCAAGTAGCCACAATGATTCTGTTATGTTGTTTATTATGTTTGTCTTTTCTCACTTGACTCTTGTTTTGTTAATTTCAATTGATGAAGGAATTTATATCATTAGTCTTTTGACACATAAATTTGGCAGGTTATTAGGAGTGGGATCCCTAACTTCTGTGCTGTTGCCTTAGCACTAAATGATCTGGGGTAAGTATGAAAGTTTATAGATCTCTTCACATTGCTCTTGGGTCCTATATAACAGTATAACTATGGGGATCGAATCACTTTTACCTTTAAATTCCTTCTCATGATTTTTCTTCTGCAAGTATAACTTAAATTTACCATCTTATTGTCTCTTGAGGATCAACTTGGCATAGTAAAAGCTACACAACCAGGGCAACTTAATTAATTGCATTCAGTTTCCACCGGTTGGTTTATATGGAGCAATTTACAGGTACAAGGCAGTAGGTATTAGGTTGGACTCTGGTGATCTGGCATATTTATCATGTGAAGCACGCAAATTCTTTTGCCACATTGAGAAGGAATTTGGAGTTCTTGGCTTTGGAAAGATGAATATCACTGCCAGCAATGACCTCAATGAGGAAACGATCGATGCTCTGAACAAGCAGGTGATTATTCTAAATCAGAGGTGTTTATAGCAAATGTCATCATCCTAAAGCATCTTGTGACCAGAACTTAGGGGATAAATGTAACCCATTCTTCTTTCTTTTGGCTATGAGATCAGTTAAGATGAAAATTTCATTCTTCTGTCAATCGTCATATCCTACTGAAATTTTAACTTAGAATTGCTCATCTTGTTATATTGGAAGACTCATGTTGCTTCTATGCCAAAGTTGAATGAAGGCCTTGCATTTGCCTTTTCTGTTTCCTAAATGCCCGAGAATTTGCCATATAAGGCCGAGATTGCAGAATCTCATGTCACTAACTGCTGCGGCTGACCTTAAACTGTGTATATTCATCAACCTTTGTATTTTATTCTCCAATCTATAAAGAGAAAGTAGAAAATTAGGAAAATGGTGCTGGACCTTAAAATCTTAGTGATGTCGAGTTTCCTTTTTCTGTACAGGGTCATGAAGTAGATGCATTTGGAATTGGGACCTATCTCGTCACTTGCTATTCTCAAGCTGCTTTGGGTTGTGTCTTTAAGCTTGTTGAAATAAATAATCAACCTCGCATTAAACTTTCTGAAGATGTTTCAAAGGTTTGATCTGAGTGCCAAGGAACTTTTAGAGTTGCATCTTTTACTCGATGTTTTGAGTGTTTTTCTTCTTGTTGGATATTTTACTAGGTGTCTATACCATGTAAAAAGCGGTGTTACAGACTGTATGGTAAAGAAGGCTACCCACTGGTGGACATTATGACTGGAGAAAATGAGCCATCTCCAAAAGTAATGGATTTATTGATGGTTTCTCAGTAAATAAATATATTATACGTGATTCTTTTGAGTCACTTTCGACAAAGTTCTTTCCATCTGACTAGGTCGACATGATTACTAATCCTAATTCACTTGTCTGAACTTTCAGGTGGGGGAGCGGATACTCTGTCGGCATCCCTTCAACGAGTCCAAAAGAGCATACGTGGTTCCACAGAAGGTTGAGGAGCTATTGAAGTGTTATTGGCCTGGTAGCTCTGGTAGGGTTACTTATCATATCTAGATTAGAGTATGACCTCTTTTGATAAATTGTATTTATCATTTACATCTCACAAGTGGATACGGAAATTATCGCTCTCTACAATTACTATCCCAACTATATCATCTTCTTTTTTCTTGTGAGTTTCAAGCATCTTAAATCATACCGTCGTAAGAATCCTACCTTCATGAATAGCTAATCAAACCTGCATCAATAGTATACCAGTGGACTTATCTGGTCTATGTTTCCTGAAGATAAAACCAGAGAAGAATTGCCTTCCCTCAAGGACACAAGACACCGTTGCATCAAGCAGCTTGAGCAAATGAGACCTGACCACATGAGAAGACTGAACCCTACTCCATATAAGGTATTGAATGTTTTTTTTCCCCCAGATTCCTTTGCGGTTTTAGTGGGACTATAATTGGGATAATCACAACCGATGCTACAACAGGTTAGTGTTAGTGCAAAGTTGTACGACTTCATCCATTTCCTATGGCTTAATGAAGCACCAGTTGGTGAGTTACAGTGAGATTCGACGTGGACAAATTCCATGAATCTGTGGACAAATTGCATTCCAAAGGGAGTTCAGAGGAGCTTACAAATACATTATGCACGTAAATAAACAATGTGTTCTGTTTGGTGATCAGCATTTACTTTCTAAATTTTAATAAAGTAATTGATTTTTTTGACCATTGTCCAAATATCATTTTAATTCATTTTGCAATGTATATCTTGTGTCTGAATGCAATTGGAATATGTAATACTTCCATTCAGCCGTCATTTACGTAATTGGAGTATGTTCACTCATTGATAGTCATTTCTAATAATTTCATTTTATATTTAGAAAGTACTTTTAAGAATAAAATTAAAACAATTAATTATCTATGTTTGAGTTAAACCTTTAAATTTGTTCGAAATTGATTCAACTTTACTAATTTTAGTCAAAAATAAGTAATCAGTGAGGCGGTAGTCCTAATTTGGAAGGATTTGTTCATGTTCTAAAGTTACAATTTAAAGCAAGAAATACAGCCTTTAACCTCTAATGAAAAATACATGCTGAAAATGGACCTCCGCACTGAGTATAACCCACAGCATATGAAGACATCTATAAAAGCTATGGTATGTTTCTACAAAGGTAAGGCAAACATTGGATCCATTACAAGCCAAATGACAGGGTCATTATAAAAACTATTCCAAGCGACCACCATACTCGGAGCGTTGTTATGCCGTCTACATGACCGGAAATGGTGGGAGTTGCCACAGGAACTTGCGAATTTCCTCCAACGGCAGCCGGTGGAGGAGGTGCAATGGGAGGAACGTCACACGTACCCAGTGTAGCGTTTGCCTGCCCGTGAAGTACAGGGCATATGACGGAGTACTTTAGTTAATAACCATTGCTACTTGACTCTACAGAAACATATGTTTATTGTCTGGCATGATATAAAATGTCTACCTAATGTTAGACCCACATGAACCTAATCTTTAAAATACAGGAGCAAAAGCCTGACTTTGAATAATTACTCTGCAACGTGGGACCTAATGACTAAACTTCTTTTTATTTTAAGTTGCAATTATGAGAAAACATGATTAGACAGGCAGATGGGCAGATATCATACCCTGCAATATGCAATATTGCCACATCCACAAGTGAGGTGGCCGTTCATTTCATCCACTGCTTCTGGTGCCCCTCCACCATCACTCCTCTAAAAATCAGAAAACGACAAATGTTATCAGTTCAATCCAAAAATCATGCATCATCTAACTCAATAACGACTTTTCAAGTTTGAACTCATACATGATTTGCTTCCATTTAGGCATTGAGAACAAACCCATCTAGTACCTGATAGAAATCAACAGCTATGAAGTTTGGCCAACGCTTGCCAGCTGCTTCATAGCAAGTGTTGGTCATGCTTATTAATGGAGCTGAATTGTCCAAACAAGCTTCGGAGGAATTTGGATTGGTGGGAAAGTAATTCTGAAGAACCAGAGATATAGTAGCTGTGTTCAGCGGAGGTGATTCAGCGCGATTTGGACATGAACCTGCTACCATTCCATTATCTCCATCTGTAACATATACAAAAAACTATTAAACCTGATCGCTAGGTATCAATATAGACTTCCTTTTAATAGGTACCAAACAAAGATAATAATTTGCAGAGTTCATATATATATAAAACAATGTGTCAGAACAGTGCAGTTAGACATGGATAGTGCAACCTTTTGACTGTGCCTAAGAAATCTTAGGAAGGTAACGTCTCCGTTTGATTTCTTTTGTTGTTTATCCTTTCTGTGCAGGATTAGCTAGGTTTATATAATTTTATTTGTCAGAGACATCTATGGTACAGCTACCAAATATGACAAGGACTCTAGGCTTTGTGATGGTTAAATAATACCATATATATATATATATCAGCAAGGCTTGCATAAACTCACATTGATTTTCTACCACATATTTCCAGTTATAAGCAATGCCCTCGGAAGCCTCTTTATCTGACTTTGAAGTAAAAACCACCAGCCGCTGATTCTTCTGGACCATGTCATCCACTGTTGGCCAATCTTCACCGCTCTTTGGCATGCTTGACACTGGAAACCAGTATTTGCTTAGACCAGAAGCATTAAAAACCTTTGTCAAGCCTTGTGGGGATGTCACATAATCCTCAATGAAAATGGTGACAATCTCTGATGGATTGGCAGCGAAAAATGATTCGATCTCTTTCAGTACATTAATGGCTGGTTGCTGGATGTGGTTAAAATTTGTGAATTGGTCACCATCTAGTGAGAAAATTGAAATCTTTAAAAAGGAAACAATGATAGTAAATGGTACTTACAAATGCAGTGTAGTTATAACAATTTCCACCAAAAGAGTGACACAGCCAAATGTCATTCTCGAAGTCATACATGTCAAGCATGAGCCCTCGTACCCCATTCTACAAGTAAATTCAGCTTAAGCATTATAGTCTAGTGGGTTAATCATTATTCGTCTTAGTAAATTTGAGAGAAAATACTTAAGGGAAGAACTATAAGAATTAAAAAAAAAGAAAAGAAAATCGTCCAACTTGTCACAATTTCCAATTAAAAATTGACTTGGAGAACTTTCTGAAAATGAAAAATATGCGACCTCCTCTCCCAGACAAAAAAGAAGACAAATTCATGTCAAAACAAGGTCCAATTACAGAACCATAACACTAAAACTTTGTTAAAGATGTCAAGTGCAAAGGCTCTGGAGCAGGTTCTTGTAAGGAATAGCTGAAGCAGAAGCACCATATGTTGAAGATGGGGTCAGCTGGAATGCTGCTTTATCTACAGAAAGACCAGCATGCGCTTTTGGCAAATCATCAAATGATTTAGTCTTTTTTCTTATTTAAGCATAAAGTAGTATCCCACTTTTTAAGACTACAATAAGTTGACATCACAGTCGTTTCATACATCATATTATGAGCACGTCAAAGACTTAGGTAGCAAGATAATGAATCAAGGTCTGTCCAATATTATTTTATCTTATAAAATTTTACTTATTTATTTTACGGATCTACATAAATAAATGACTAAAATTTATTAAACACAATAAATCACCGTAATATTAAGCAAAGAATCTGAAATCTAAGATAACCATTTGGTGTACCTGACCTACAATTATCAATCAACTTATGACAACAAATTGAGAAAGAAAAGTTGAAAGGATGCAGCTTTTTACGAAATTATAAAAGTTTCACATGTGAAAGTTCAAAACTTTAGATTTTTTTTTTAAGAGCCACTTTAGCAGAGAAGTTATTGCCAATTAACAGAGGATGCAAAAGATGAATAAATAAATAGAAGAGCAAGATTCAACATAAAAGTCGACCCGCAGAAGAGCTTTTCTTTTCGCTTCCAAAAGAATTAAAATGTCAAAAGCGTTGCTGCATAGAAGAAGTCTGACCTTAAGCTGATTGGTGACAGAGTCTTCTTGGTTTGTCGGAGACAGCAAAAACGAACCTGTGCCCGATTTAGCACCCATAAGAGCGTAGGAATTGTGAGTGGTTAACCATGAGTATTTGTTGAATGCCAGACCTTTCACCTAACCCCATATACAGTCGTAATAAAACCAATTTGCTTTAGCCATTTCCGCTTATTTGCAGAAAAAGAACAAACACAAATGTTTCAGTTTGCAGACAAAGTAACCCACCTTTGTTGTCGGAATCAATGGCTGTACCCGAGTGCATCTGGGTCGGGTATTCCCATTGGCAGGGCAAGTTTCGCACCGCAATCCTACATCGCAGGCGTTGTCGGAGGAACAGGTTTCGCCAAGCTGATTCATTGGCAGAAAACAAATAAAACAACACGTAGACGGAAACAAGCAATATAAACTAAAAACCAAAAAGGGAAAATAACATGGAAACATAGAATCAAAAGGGAAAAAACCTTGAGACCGGAACATCTGGAAGCGAAGAGACAGAGGGAAATGAGGAGAAGTTGGAGATGAAGACTACTGAAAACGTCCGCGGCCTGCAAAAATGAGAAGCAAGAACAAAGATGTGCTCAATGATATTATATACTTTTGAAGTCTCTCGTTTCAAAGGACAGGATTTAAAATAGAACCCACTAAAGAAAATTGGAAAAAGATGGGAACTTGGATATTTAGTAGTCATGAAGATTTCGAACATACCTTCATATCGAATCACCCCGGATGATGGTAGACCGAGCTAGCTTTATAGTCTTCTATAGCTGTGGGCCTACCTAAGGAAGTTGCGGTACATAGTAATGACCGAAGCTGGAAGGTATTTCCTTGTTAGTGACAGAGGCAACGAGTTTTTTTTCAACTTCGGCTGGTGTCATATCTGTGTCTCGCAGCAGCTTTCGGTGTTCGCAAGTTATGGTATCTTGCAGTGCCGGCTCTTGGCAGGGGCCAGCAGGGCTCCTGCTCAGGGCCACGATGAATAGGGGCCCTAATCTCATAATTTTTGACGTTAACTTATAACTTGCAAAGACTAGTGGGAGTGCTAAAAGATGAAAAGGGCCCCAAATCCTATAGAGTAGTACGATGACATTCAATTTAAAACTTACATGAATGGTTTCATGGGATACATACATATATGTGTACTTTCACTTCTTTTTTTCAAGTAGAGAAGCCGTGGAAGATTAATGTGTCAGAAAAGAATTGCATAAATAAATTAATTTCTTGGCTTAGCCTTAGCTTAGTTGGAGTGCTAAATTTAATGACTTAGCTTAAAATTATTATAATTAGTAATAAATAATTTTAACGTCAGTGATTTTTGACGTTATAAGTTAACGTTAGGTAAGTTTATTTAACATTATAAGTTAAGTTAATGTTATAAGTTAACATTTTGTGTTTATAAATAGTCTTGAAATATTTAAGTGTACTTTTATCTTCTAATTTTTTTATTTTCATCAATATATGTATTTAAGTACTCTAACTTAAAATTTAGTAGCAAAAAAATTTATGATTCTGTCTTCTGAGTTCTGAGTATAATTTAAAGGTAAAGTTTCTGATTTTTAATATATTTTTTCTCTTTTTTTTTTTATTTTTAATATTAGATATTAAATTTTGCTTTTTTTCTCTGTCTCAGATATAATACCATTTATATATCTTTGTGATATATTGTGAAGCTGTTGGAATTTGATTGTACCTGTTTATTTTTTCAGTTCCAAACATATAAAATTAAGTATATTATCAATTTATTAGAGCTCTTTTTTTTATTTCGCCCAGGACCTATACAACGATAGGAACGACCCTGGTATCTTGTTACAACAACACATAAATTTAACTAAAAAGCGTTCAAATTAAATTTAATATTTTTAAAATATGTAAAATATATTTTAAATAAATACTACAACAATAACACTTGGAATAAATTTCACTGTCATGCGAGATCTAAGGAGGTCTAGTCAAAGTTGCGAATACCATACCGGATCTGATTCCAGATTGAGTTCTGGTACGGTATTATACGGGTACCGATCAATACCGAATACTGTTTCGGATAATTTTTAAATTTATGAAAGTCCCTAATTTTTTTAAATTGCAAAATAGTCTATTGTCATATTGTATTGTTATATTGTATACTTTTATAAGTTTACATCAGCTCTGATTCCAAAAATTATAATAATAAATAATAACCACAATTAATATGAAATATCAATAATTTTCAGATATTTCACATATAAATAATAATCACAATTATTATAAAAAAGACAATTATCATCGTACAAATATAAAATTAAGAAAAATACAAAATATTTAAAATATTATATTATCATCGTACAAATATAAAATTAAGAACAACACAAAATATTTAAAATATTATAATTTTATCATATAATAAATAATAATTACATCAAAACATTCAATAAAAAGAATAATAAATATCCTTAACTCTCAAACTATTACAATTTATAACAAAAGTTCGTGATGAGGAACCGACCAAGTAGAAGTGAAACCTGTAACAAAAATATTTACAATTACATTACATATGTAGAATTTACATATATATCAAATATAAGTAAAATTAAAAGAAGAGGAAAAACAAAAACCTAAAACTTCATTCAATCATCTACGGGAGGATACACGCTACAACTACACTAACCTTTAGTTATCATTTGGTACAAAATCACCATCATTGAGAGGAGTCTCATCATCATCATCATTCAAATTCAATACATCAATCACATGTCAATGCTTTCCCAACTAAAATTATCTTCTAAGTCATTCACATCTATCAAATTCAATTCTTCATAAACCTAATCCGTCAAAAAATTGATATTATCAATAGAAATTAGATCTATTGAACTACTTGTACTATTAAGACTCCTAATAAACAATAAAATTTAATTATTAGAAAATTACAATAAATTATATTGAAATTAATAATGATAATAACATACCTTTCCCAAAGCTTTAAATTGTAACGAACGTACCAAGTAATTCAATCTCTTGGACTCCAATCTATTCCTTTTCTTAAAATAGATGAATTCAAACGTACTCCAGTTCTATTCACAGCCTGTTACACTCACACATTAAATTTAAATTCGAATTGTAAATCTTTACAATTCTGAAACACCACTTCTGAATTAATCCCACCAAAAAATTGTAAGTTGTAAGAAAAAAAATTAGCGTTACAAACAAAATAAAAGTGATAATTAATTTTCAACAAATAAGAAAAAGGAAAACAACTAATACTTGAAGAAAGTTTTGCTCTTTGTTGAGTAGCAATTGACAATCCAAAATCTCCCTCATACTGCTTATAAATCTCCATCTGTGAGCTCAAGAGATCTTGTATCATGTCATGGCTAATAATTGTTGTAATAGTGAATAACATTTCACTACTAACTTCATCTTTTTTTTTGGTGTAAAATTTGGTCTAAAATATAAGTTAGCATTCAAAAATTCCCTAGCTATAAATAACGAAGAAGAAAGTTGCCTTTCCCATCTCTCATTAATGATTGTAAGATATGGTATGTACAAAGAAGGCCTATGTTTCATGCTTGCCTTAATTGCTTCCTTAGCCCTTTCCATGACATTAAAAAAAATATCTCAATGTTGCCTTTGCTTTACCATCAGCTAAATGAAGCACCCTCACTAAAGGCTTACAAACTCAGACAAATTGGCATTGAGATCAAAATTCTCTATCTTCCAGTATAATTCTGAAAACCTCCACTCCAACATTAGACCTAACATGTTGAGATGCAACCCACTTATTACTTGTAAACATTTGTCTTAACTTTTTCTTCATCGTAACAAAAGACTGAAGTAATAAGAAATTTGTTACAAATCTCGTCACAGTAGGACGACATAAATTTCTATCATTCGTAAATTACTTTCTCATTAAATTCAACACCCATGCACGATAATAGATTAACTTGGTCACCTTTTTAGCTTTTTGCATTATCTCATCAATAATAGGAAAATACTTAAGATCCCCTATATTCTCCAGCATTAGGTTAATGCAATGTGCAACACAATGAGTCTAAAAAAATTACACTTATTATGTAACATTTTTCTTGAAGTGAATCACACGGTAATACAACACTTAATAAATTATATACAAATTCATAAGAAGGGAGGATTGAATTGTGTATTCCTTTTCGTTAATCCCCTTGTAAACAATTTCGTTAAAAGAAAGTTGTTCTTTTCACAAAA
>JANVCL010000212.1:25234224-25245034 GCA_026546855.1 Erythroxylum incrassatum | reverse complement strand
GATGTTGGCATTTGAAAGATCACAGCTTCCTCAAGTGTTTGTTGTATGTAAGAGTCAGATGCTAGCAATCCTAATTGTAGTGCAGCATCTCTGAAAGAGTTCATCTTTTGACCATCAACAGTTAACAAGTGGTCAAATGATGTTGGTTCTTTAACGTTTGTGAGCAATAATCTCAAGTAATACCTTTCTCCTTCTTAAGGGTCAATAGTAACTAATCGTCCTATGACTTTTCTTTGCCTTCTTTCCGACCATGTTTTTGTTTTTCGATTCTAAACAAAATGTTACAGGAAATCTGTATACAGACATTTCATTTCTGCAGCTTTTTGATTTGTTAAATTAGTTGCGAAAAATTTTGTGAGCATTGTTTTGGAGAAGTCAATATTTCTTAATAAATAAGACAAATTAGCATCTTTTGCAAAGAAAACAGATTATTGATTTGGGAGGTGAACTTGTAGTATATAGATCGATGGATTAATCTCTGCTAGTCGGAATTCATATATGCGTCATAAAACTTCAGAGGGTGAAATCCAACGACCTTCTTGGAAATTAGTGATTTCGTCAATATTACATTTCAAAGGCATCAGGAAGTAATTGTGGTCGTCCAACCACTGAGGAAGCTTGTCAAGTAGTTGGCAGAATTACAAAAGGGCAGTACAAATCCATGAAAATTAAAGATGTTATACTGAGCATAGAGACTCTTGTGCACTTAATTATGCACATTAGATCCTTGATTTCTGTGTCTTCTTTTAGAGAAGTACTGCACTTATTTGGAAGACAAGTTCCAAGACTACCCAGACCTGATGACCTTGATCTTTCGGAACCAAACTTATCTTTCAAACCTCCTACCTTTGTAATCACTAGACCAAATGTTATATCTTCAGACGCATATACTACCACTATCGGTACTGAAGCAATGCAATAGAAGCACAATGATAAGTTTGATGATCCCTGTCCTTTAATGAGTGACTTGTATAAGGAAGTGCAGCATATACAAAAAGACATGAAGTCACTCCGCAGCGAAATCAAATAAATGTTTTCTGAAGTTATCAAACATCTTCGGTCACGATCTTTTTGATCAATAACATATAGGGGGAGAAAGGCCAAAATAAGAAAGATAGGCATATAAAGGTAAGAGATAAAAAGAGAAGAGAAGAACAGGAGAAGAAGTAGAGAAATGTATTGAGGTAATCAAAGTATGTTCTTGTTTTAATTTCATTTGGCAAGTTTTTTTTTCAAATTGTATACAGTTATATTGTATATTGTATTAATAAAACTTTCTTTCTAAAAACTTTGATTATTTGTTATCATTATAAAAAGGGAGAGATTGTGAAGCAAAAATAAGACGATTAATGATTTTGATGGAAATCAAACAATAATAATATTAGAAAGTGATGTACCATTTCGGTAAGGCCGAACAAAGCTAAAACGAAGCTGCGGAAGCCAAAATGAGACGAAGCAGGGAAAGCCAAACTAAGAAAGAAGCACAAGCGAAGCAAAAATAAGACGAAGTGTGGAGACGAAAGCAAGAGAAAGTCGAAACTAAGACAAAAGGGAAACTAAGACGAAGCAGGTGACTTTAGAAAAGAGTTTCTTATATTAAGATACAAAAGTTCATGTGAAGCAAAAATAAGACAAACCGCAGAGACAAAAATAAGACGAAGCGTGCAGACAAAAGTAAGAGGAAGCAGAAACTCGAGTTAATATGTTCCTTTCTAGTTTTGTCCAATTCATCTTATTAGCATACAGTCTCTACCGATGACATGCTAAAAGGATCATCCTTTTTTAGTCTTTTCTATTTTCACTGTTGATCTTAAAACTTCGTGTTACTTCTTTCGTCTTAAAACTTCTCCTTACTTTTATCGTCAAAAAACTTTGTCTTACTTCTATCGTCTCAAAATGTTTTATCAGCTTAAAACTTCGTCTTACTTCTATTGTCTCAAAACTTCGTCTCACTTTTATCGTCTTAGTTTTCTTCCATAACAGACGAAGTGCGTAGACAAAAGTAAGACGAAGTGCACACGAAGCAGAAACTAAGACGAAGCAAAAACTAAGACGAAATGGTTGAATGTAGAAAAGCGTTTCTTCTATTAAGATAATTATTATGTAAATAAAAACCACATAATGTTATATAATATTAATCTTTGATTATACATTTGTTAAGTGCAGAGATAAAAATAAGACGAAGGGCGGAGACAAAAGTCAGAGGATGTGGAAACTAAGACGAAGCAGTTGACTTTAGAAAAGTGAGACGAAGTGGAGAAGTAAAAATAAGCCGAAACGCGGAGACAAAAGCAAGACAAAGTGCACAGAGAAAAGTAAGACGAAGCGAAAACTAAGACGAAGCGGAAACTAAGACGAACCGGTTGAATATAGAAAAGCATTTCTTCTATTAAGATAATTATTATATCAATAAAAATCATATTATGCTACACAATATTAATCTTTGATTATGTAGCATTAAGGTATCTGGAATCCAACTTTATTTCTTTGACACTGATGAAGAATTACAAAAAAGGATTAGTAGTTCTGATAAACTTCGTGAAAATACATTGAAACTCATTATGACAATTATTCAAGATAACCCTTATGCTGGGTTCTTTCGAAGTCTTAAAGATATTCCATTGCTTGAAAATCAAGAAATTGTTCTCTGATTTTATCCTACTCTTGATCAACGCGTTTAAGAACAACATGATAAATCTCCTCATTTCCAAGTCTACATTCACTCAGGTCGGAGTTATACAATTCAATCTTATTATGCATGCTATGACCCGCTTCAATATCCACTTTTATTTCCGCGGGTGAATCAAGATGGCATCATGGCATTAAGCAGTTACCACAACTACAAAGAAACAAAAGCAAAAACAAGAAATTACCAATCATTATCGCACGAAAGAAGAAAAAAGGATAACTTACCATAGTTGGAAATAAACTGATAAAACCGTTCGCCATCTGTACACACAATAAAACCTGAACAAAGTCAAAGGAAAAATTCAAAGAAATAGCTGGAGAGAAACAAAAGCAAAAATGAGAACTTACCATAGCTGCAGAGAAACAACCCTTATGCTAGGTTCACCAGTTCTGATAAACTTCGTGAAAATACATTGAACCTCATTATGAAAATTCGTCAAGATAACCCTTATGCTAGGTTCTTTAGAAGTCTTAAAGATATTCCATCGCTTGAAAATCAAGAAATTGTTCTCTGATGTTATCCTGCTCTTGATCAACGCGTTTAAAATCTTCCTATTGCAGCACAAGTAGCTGCGATATAGACAAAAAATGATGAAGAACAACATGATAAATCTCCTCATTTTCAAGTCTACATTCACTCAGGTCGGAGTTATACAAAGAACGAGAAAGAAGCAGAGGAAAGCAAGGGCGGAGAGCTAAAGGAAGAGAGAGAAAGCTTTGCGGAACTTTAGGTAAAGGGAATGAATGAATGGAAGAGGGAGAGTAATAATAAAGACACGACATTCAATGAACAGATATAAGCCGTCAGATTAAACAAACGAGCGGGATGGATCGAAAGACACAACATTCAATAAACAGATAGTAATAATAAAGACACAACATTCAATGAAGAGATATAAGCCGTCATATTAAATGGATGAGCAGGATGAATCGGAAGACACAACATTCAATGAATAGATATAAATCGTCAGATTAAATGAACGAGCGAGATGGATTGCGTGGTCGTTCATCCCAACTCGTCCTTAGTATATATACTTAATGAGCCGCTTCAATATCCACTTTATTTTCGCGGGATGAATCAGGATGGCATCATGGCATTAAGCGGTTACCATAGCTACAAAGAAATAAAGGCAAAAAAAAAGAAATTGCTAATCATTATCGCAAAAAACAAGAAAAAGTGCAAAGAAACAAAAGCAAAAACGAGAAGTTAACAAAGCTGGAGAGAAAGTCCAAATATTGAAGAAAACCGTAGGACATCTATACATACAATAAAACGTGGTTGAAAGTAAAAGGAAAAAATACAAAGAGAACTTACCAGAGCTGCAGAGAAACCAAAGCAAAAATAAGGAAAAAGGAAAAAAAATCAAGCAAAAACGAGAACTTACCAGAGCTGCAGAGAAACAAAAGCAACTTAACAAAGCTGGAGAGAAACTCCAAATGTTGAATAAAACCGTACACCATCTGTACACACAATAAAACATGGATGAACGTCGAAGGAAAAAACGCAAAGGAAGAAGGGAAAACAAAATCAAGCAAAAATGAAAACTTACCATAGCTTAGCTGCAAAAACGAAAACTTACCACAACTGAGCCGATAAAACCTGGATGAAAGTGGAAGGAAAAAATCGGAAAGACAAAAAGGGTTAAAAAATCAAGCAAAACGTAAAGGAAAAAAGAAAACAAAAACACAGTTGCAGAGAAGCAAAAAAAGGAAAACTTACCACAATTGGAAATAAACCGCAGGCCATCTGCAGACACAGAGGACGTCGAGAGCAGAGAGCTAACAAAGAACGAGAGAGGAGCATAGAAAGGCAAAGGCGGAGAGCTAAAGGAAGAGAGAGAAAGCTTTACGGAACTCTAGGTAAAAGGAATGAATGAATGGAAGAGGGAGAGTAATAAAAAAGACACAACATTTAATGAATATATATAAGCCGTCAGATTAAACGGACGAGTAGGATGCATCAGCAGACACAACATTCAATGAACTGATAGTACTAATAATAAAGACACAACATTCAATGAACAGATATAAGCCGTCAGAAGAAGGCACAACATTCAATGAACAAAAAAAAACCGTCAGATTAAATGAACGAGCGAGATGGATTGCGTGGTTGTCCATTCCAACTCGTCCTTAGTATATATACTTAATAAGCATAAGCTTCTGAGTTAAAAAGGAATTATGGATAACCCCAAGGCGCTAGTGAGTTGGTAGGGGCTCTTTTAGCTTAAGTGAGATCGCAGGTTTGAACAACTTTCATGTATGCGGCTGTTTAAAACTTGGGGCTAGAGCTTTGTCTCTTGCAATGGACCTACATGGCTCGAGTGGGAATTAGTCTGGGTGTGGATGGCTTAAAGGTCTCTTCCCATAGTTGGGACCTTCCTTGGACACCTCGTGAGAAACTAAAAAAAAAAAGAATTATGGATGAAATTTCTTTTAGCAGATGAGGTTATGTTTGAATTATGGGTCGTTTGGTTTCACTTCTATTTTTTAATGGTTACTTTTGGTTTCTATTTCCTATTTTTGGTTTTTTTTTCCTTAAAAATACGAAAACTTGTTTGGTTGAGGTCTGTAATATAAAAACTGAAAACAAAATCCTATTTGGTTGAGATTTGTAATAAAAACTGAAAATAAAAACATGTTTGGTTTTATTATCCTGTTTTTATTTTTTTGGAATTATACTCTTATGTGTAATAATTATAATATAATACATTATATTTTTTAAATTAATTAATTATCATTATAGCTAAAATTAAATATATGCAAATAAAATATTATTAATTGTATATAATAAAATTACATAAATTAGAAATTATATTAAGTCATTCTAATCAATAAACTATGTCCATCATACTATAATTCTTGAAAACATAATAGTACTATCATTAACAAAAAGAAACATAAATCAATTAGAAATAATAAAATAACTCCACATTTGTCTAGCAATTTCATCTCGCTTCTAAGATATATCTCTAAGTTGTGCTGGAGTGATGTTATACTCCACTTGAGAACTTGCATCTTCATTTTCACTTTCCCTAATTTGCTCTTCACTTTCAGTACAACTTTAAAATAATTTATCCCTTTGTCCATACATTCTAATATAGTTGTGTATAACTCAATAAGCAATAACGATGTATTTTTATTTCTTCATATCATAACTCGACATGTTTTTAAGTATAGTGAATCTTGCTTTTAGAACACCAAAACATCTTTCAATAATATTTCTTAATAAAGAATGCCTATAGTTAAACAATTCATGTGTATCTTGAGGTCTTCCTCTGCCTCTATAATCTTGTAAAAGATATCTTTCACCTCGATATTGTGAAAGAAACTCAGTCATATTAGTGTAGCCCAAGTCAACCAAATAGTACTTACCTAACATAGAAAGAACATAACATTAACAAAAAGATATTAAAATGAATTATAATTACTATGTTTATTTAAAATAATATAATACCTTGTGGAAGCATAGGAAATTGGTTCGCTAGATTTGTCACTGTTTCTAAAAGAACTCGATAGTTATTTGCAGTACCTTCCCATCAAGCTATTACTTATGTAAAACGCATTTCAAATGAGCAGCAACACATAATATTTTAGGTTGGATTAATTCCTTTGCCCCTGTATGGTATTTGTTCATGGGTCGGAACATGTGCATCAATATATGTACCATCTATTGCTCTTATACAGTCCTAAAAACTAAAAAATATATTAAAATAATTTTTAATGGTAAGGACATAATTAAATATATGAATATACTTGAAAATATAGAAAGAATTTTGAATTATGTTGAATCTTAGGAGGTGTATAAGTAAAAGATGGTGGTGTAATGACTCTTTTTTCAAGATGATTAACAACATATAAGACTTTTCGAAAGTACTTCGAAATTGTCCAGGTCAAATGTTAGAAGCGTTATGCATTGACTCTAGTTGTCTCACTATGCTCTATAGTTATCAAGAAAATTGATACTAGTCAAATGATTTGATGCCGTTAAGCCTCCTAAACTCTTCATCTCATCACATAAGGTTAAGAAGATTATCTTTCTCATTATTAAGTTTTCATAAATCCTTGTAGGATTCTCATTCAAAAGTTCTAATATCCAATCATGACCTGGTAGAGCAGAAGTTCTACATGGTTTCTTTTGTAAATGAAAATAGTTGCTCTCTCCCTTAGCTACAGAATAATGATTACCTTCTTCAGCTCATCATCAGAATCTGATTCGAAATTTGATAAGAAATCTATGTATCTACATTGTCAACATTAAATAAATAACAAAATATTCAATCAAGTATATTTAATCAAATATAGAAAAAATATTCATACAAAATATAAACTTAAAATTAAGTCAAATATTCATACAAAACACAAACTTAAAATG
Source organism: Erythroxylum incrassatum (assembly GCA_026546855.1). NCBI lineage: Eukaryota > Viridiplantae > Streptophyta > Magnoliopsida > Malpighiales > Erythroxylaceae > Erythroxylum > Erythroxylum incrassatum. Next base: position 25,237,974 of record JANVCL010000212.1, on the reverse strand, counting down.
TCAAAATATGGAATAATGCTTAATATAAAAGTGTTAAATCAATAAGCTTTCGATATACAATAACATGAAAATATAACTAAAGCGACATAATCCAATCTAGCTTCCTTGTTTGGGTCATCTTAAAAAAAAATCCCTATAAAGAGGGGAATGATGTAAAGCCTTCACAATTTTTTCATATTGCACACCGTCAACACCTAATTCATCTAAAGAATTCAAACATTCCATCATTATATTAGACTCTTGAGATCTATTCTCTGCAGTGGACGATGTTTCACTCAGTTTTTTCTCAAGTAAATCATTTTTCCTTTTTTATTGTTCACTAACTATAAGTAAGGCTTCTTCTACAATGTTAGAATGTGACTTCTTTGCCTTCTTGTTCTTAGGAGACTTCTTTCTTTTAGACGAAGAACTTTTATCTTGATCTTCTTTTCCATTATACGAGTAATCTTCATCAACATCATTTTCATGTTCCTCTTCTGTACTATTCAATGGAGATTTAGTTGATGGATGTAATGACACAAATCTAAAAATTCCTTACATCCTTTTTCCTTGAATCTGTGAGCCATTTTATGCACCTATAATGATGAAAAAGATATATAAGAATGAATATTATATAATATGATATATTAATAAAACAAAAGACATATTTTACCTTAAATAGATTTTCCCAACTTTCATTTGTAGCATTAACTTCACTAGTAAAAGAGTTGTAACCGATTCCTGTTTCTTTGAGTAAGTTCTTGAAGTTCTTCAATCTAGCCTTTAATCCATTATATTTATTCTTCAATTGAATATCAGTATACTCTTTATTGAATTTTGTTTGAAGCCCTGCATTAATATTCTTCTAACCAGATTTGGAAAAGGCAGTAGTCGTTCGATTTCCCTTCTTCACTTTTTCAACCATCAAGGAGATTAAATACATCTCTATAGTACCATTCCGTACCCCATCTTTTTCATTTACTTCCATACAATCATTGTAATCATTCATATTGTTCAAGGCTTACATCATTAAATGTAATAATGTATAAGTGACATCAATCATAGCAATTTTTATAAAGTATTCAATGCTAAATATGGTTGAAAATAAACATGTGACAACCATAACAAATTTTAAAAAAATATTTGGTGTCTAAACTTGTACACAAATTAGATTTTCACTATATGTGAAAACCTGGTAGCAAAACCACTACAGTAAATCATTTTCATATTCCTTCATTTTGGCTTCAGCTTCAGGTAATAGGACACTTCAACAGGATTCATGAGCAAAGGGTCAAGAAGCTTATAATATAGTTGAGATGGTACAAATGGAAAATTTTTCAACACAACACAAAATTGATAGAAAAAGATGGACTTTAATGTTCTACAATAGTGTCTTACACCAACGTGTTCAACTTGAATTCTAATTTATGTAATGGTCAATTGTTAGAAATCTTTGTGAACATGTATTAACATTCACAACACAAATTCATGACTAGAATGTCTCTTTCTCTTCTGTTTTCTATCATCAATATGTGATAGAAGGCGAACCTTTTTCTTTCTTATGTTTAGTTAAAACGTAACGAAAGATGACAACATAAGTATGGCTACATATATGTCAAATTCAACTCACGTACAAATGCATTTAATGTTTTAGTTCATTAAATAATGTGGGATATAAATTACGTGAAGACAAGAAGCCTCCACATGCCATATTGAATGATGTGAAGACAAGAAGACAACATCGAATAGGCTGATTGCAACTAGGCTTCACCCTATGCTCCACTCTATGCCACCTGTGCTCCACTCTATACTAAATTAAAGACGTGAGGATGAGAAGAAAATAGCTATAAACATGTGAGGAAAAGGAGAAAGCCAATCTAAAATGATGTGAAGTCTAAGAACAAAACAACAACAAAGACGTGAGGAAGAAGCAAATAGATATAGCTCTCTCCACTTTAAAATGTCGTGAGGATCAAGAAAATAGTTATAGCCTTCGGTTTTAATAACGTTATTTCATAGGCTATTCACGGTTCTGTGTTGGTTTTTTTATAAAGGATTAGTTTGCCATAAAAAGATGAAGTTGTCATTATGTTAAGCAGAGGAAGTGAAGCAAAAACTGAAGAATTGAAACACATCGCACAAGAACTCATTCTAGTAAAAAAAATTGTTGTTTAGAGGAAGAACGAGAGTGCATCATCTTCTTTATCATCACAAAAAAATGCAGGAGCTTATGCTTAAAGCAAAGTTCTACATGGTTTCTTTTAGTAAGTATTGCTACATCTATAATGCTGTTATTCTCTTCATATCTCTCTTCCTTTTCACAATTCTTTGTTGGTTCATATCTCTCTTCCATCATACCTAGTTTCTCTATTTTGTTTTTTACCACCAAACTAACGTGACTGATCCTATCATTAACAATATACTTATCTTAGAGTAACACAAAGAGAAAACAAGAAAGTAGTATTGATAGTCGCAAGAAGGATGATGGGTCTGATGTTATGGACAAGAGAGACAAGAGAAATCGCAGAAGCAACAGATAGATATGGAAACAAACCTGGAGATATTGTAACATCGGTGAAGACGCAGAAGACGAAGTTGGCGCAGAGGAGAGAAACCTAAATATGATTTGTTTTTGTGAAAAACAAAAGTTTCAAATTAGATGAAAACCTATTTTTACGTTTTCATAAAATAGTTACCATTTTTTATTTTTTAAAATGAAATATACAAATGTGTTTAACCAAACATGATTTTAAAGGTCGTTTCTTAATTTACAGAAACCACAACAAAAGCCCAAAAAAAAGAAAACAAACAACTCTTAAATTTCCCATACTAGTTACGCCATAAATATCTGTATCAGAAATTGGTATCAAAGTAGAGATTCAGGAATACAGTAGATGTTGCGACATGGCAGAAGGAACTCAAGGCCAGGAATGTAGACGAGTGGAGAAAGGTCTACTTAATCAGATGTAGGAGTTAGAGATAAGGCATAAACGTGTTAGCTCAAGGTTTATTTTTAATTATTTTGATGATAATTGTATAATATTTCAAAATTCAAATTGGATTTATTTCCTTGTACAATTAATGGTCTAATTCTCAAAAGGAAATAAAATCATAAGAAATACGCTTTATTTCTTGCAAGAACCTTCTTTATGAACTTACCTTATTAGAAATGATTTATCCAAAAGGAACCTACTAATTAGGAAGGTCATATATTATGTAACATCCTACCCCCTACGGGAAGGGTAGAATGGTAATTTGGTAAAGGGCTAAAAGGGTTTAGGATTGTTGTGAAAAAATCCATACATATGTCTACGTGTGAACAGTGAAATTTTTGCACAGTGGCACTAAAATATTGGGTACATGATTTTGGGATTGTAATTAGGGCCATTGGGATTGAATGGGTCAAAGATTCATTTCATTAGGGTTTAATCTTATTAAATGTTTTTGTCTTTTTCTTATTTGTCTTTTTCTTATTACTTATCACCATGCCAAGTGTCCTAAACAATTTAATGCTTGTCTTTGGTCTACACATTCACGATTCTTCCACCCATATTTGAAACAAATCGAAGTTTTCTCTGGTTGTTTTTCCCCTCATCCGAAATTCTCTCTTCTTCTTTCTTTTCAATAATTTTCTTTAAGCGTTTTAGCTTGATTGTTGTCTCCTTCTCCACCTTAAGTGCTTCCCTTTCATGCTTGCAAGCTTAACCCTCCTACCTCCTTTACATGATGATGATTGTGTATGGTGTGGAAAAGTAGAGGATTGGTGTATTA
>JANVCL010000212.1:25197228-25218560 GCA_026546855.1 Erythroxylum incrassatum | reverse complement strand
CTTTTATTATTGTTATTATTATTATTATTAATCGAGATAGAAAATAAGGATACGTTGTTTTTCTATCGAAGAAAACATGTTGTCAAAATTCAGAGAAACAATGTTTTCTGGTTTTTGTAAAACTGTTGTTTTTTTATTTTCAGAAATAAAAAATCACAACAGAGTAAACCAAACACGTTTGACTTACCTGTTCTTTTTTTACAAAAACGACAACAAAAAATAGAAGAAAAAAACGGAAACAAACAGGCCCTAAGTTAACTTGATTAGAGAGTTAACTATAGCAAAAGGAAAGCATCACATCATCAGACAGGAACTCAGAGTGACCTGAGGTATTTAGATGGTACTGTGGTATGAGAGGATTGTTATTGGTAGTATAGTAGTGGCTGTAATAATTTTGTAATTATCCTTGTAATAGGATTGTACATTTTAGATTCCAGTTTTTTTTGTAATATATTTCTTTTAATTTTAAAAAAAGTGGTCTGTATGACAGGCATGTCTATATGTTTTGTATATACTTTATTTGCATCAATTCTATTGGTACGTTCCACTCTTTCGAGATCATATTAAGTATGCTAGTGGAGTTTTACATTAAAATAATATTATTTAAAAAATTCACATAAAAACTTCAAATAATAACAAGAAAATAAAAACCAAAGACAAAGAGGCCATCCACGATGGAGGCGAAATTTCTATGCATTTTATCTTAAGACGACTTCAAGCCAATGGAATTCTATCGGCATTGACTTCCAAGTCAATGGATCTCTTTCTTAAATAAGGCACGAAGTGTTGTGATACTCATCTTCAACAACAATGGCTTCTTACTCTTCTTCTTCTTCTTCTTCTTTGGCCTCCCAGTCTCCTCATCCATGGAGGTACGATGTCTTCATAAGTTTAAGGGGTGAAGACACTCGTCGCAGTTTCAGCAGCCATCTTTATGATGCTTTGTGCCGAAAGGGTCTCCTGACCTTCATTGACGACAATGAACTCCAAAGAGGAGAAGAAATTGCTCCGTCCCTTGTGCAAGCAATCCAAGAATCGAATGTTGCTGTCGTCGTTTTCTCAAAAGACTACGCATCTTCCACTTGGTGTCTCGATGAGCTTGCAAACATCGTTGAATGTCATCAAACTCGTGGACAGATTGTCATTCCTGTCTTTTACGAGGTAAATCCATCCCATATAAGGAAACAGTCCCACGATGTTGCCACAGCTTTTGAAACACATGAGCAAAATCCCAAGAACTGGCAGAAGATTCAAAAATGGAAGGATGCGTTGACCATGACTGCCAATCTATCTGGGTTGGATTCCAAGGACTTCAGGTAAAATTTTTGACCTGCTTCGTTTTATATCTGTTCCAAACTTTTATGGTCAATCCTAGATGTTTAATTGGCAGGTATGATCGCATGCTTATTAGTCAAATTGTTGAAGATATTTCGAAAAAACTGATGAAATCAACCGTATGTGATGGCGATGAGCTGTTGGTTGGGGTAGATTCACACTTTATGCAAATCAAAAATAGGATTCTGGCGGTTGAGAGACAGGACGTCTGCATTATAGGAATTTGGGGAATGGGCGGTATTGAAAAAACTACTATTGCTGAATTCATATTTAAGAGGCTGTCATCTGAATTCGAAGGTTGTTGTTTTCTGAAAAATGTGAGAGAAGAATATAGACGGAGAGATTTAAGGAAGGAACTCATTTCACAACTGCTGGGTGAAAAAGATCGAAACGTATATGCATTTCCTGAAACAAGACTTTTGGTCGTAGAAGGGCACTAATCGTTTTTAATGATGTGGATGACTCGCAACAATTAGATTCATTAATTGGAGATCCGTGTAGTTTGGTTCACAAAGTGTAATTATTATCACTGGTAGAGATAAGCAGGTGATTGGAAGAAGGGCTGGGTTTTTATATAAAGTTAAACCATTAAAAGATGAAGAAGCCCTTCGACTTTTCAGTAAAAGTGCTTTCAAGCAAAACCATCTTAGAAATGATTACCGGTCCTTGTCGAGCTCAATTGTTAAATATGCACAAGGCAATCCTTTAGCTTTGAAGGTTTTAGGCTTCTCCCTAAGTGGGAAAACGACAAAAGAGTGGGAAAGTGCGTTGAAAAAATTGTCAAAGGGTCCAAAAAAGGAAATTAAGGATGTGTTACAAATTGGCTACGATCGCTTAGATGGGATGAAGAAAGATATTTTTCTTCATATTGCATGTTTTTTCAAAGGTGACAACAAAAATGTTGTGATGCGAGTGTTCAAAAGCTGTGAGTTTGATGTAGATATTATAGTAAGTGTTCTGGTCGACAAGTGCTTTGTGACCATTTCCCAAAACACATTAGAAATGCATGACTTAATGCAAGAAATGGGAAAGGAAATTGTACGACAAGAATCTAACATGCAAATAAACGTAGCAGATTATGGGATCCAAAAGATGTCTTTAAAGTACTTGCAGAGGACAAGGTAAAATTAGTCACTTGTTTTCTATATGAGATTTTTAAGAAAGTATACATTGCAGCACCTTAAACTTATGGTTTTCAAATAAGGATATTTTAAACATCCCTTCAATTTTGAAAATCTTTTTTACTTTCTTTTTTACTAAAAGAAATATTTGATTGTTGTTTGTTAGGGAACGGAAGCAGTGGAAAGCATAATGTTGGACGTGTCTAAAATACAGGAGATAGATTTAAATCCAAAAGTATTCATGAAAACTCCTAATCTTAAATTTCTCAAATTCTATACATACGGATGCTTTGAAGAGCAAAGTAATCTACGTCTCCCGCAAGGTCTTGATTATCTTCCAAATGAGCTAACATATTTTCATTGGGATGGATATCCATTGGAATCTTTTCCAAGCAATTTTCGACCAAACCATCTGATTGTGCTTGGATTACCCAATAGCAAGATAAAACAATTCCAGGATGAAGTCAGGGTACTTATCTTATGCCTTATATTTTCATATAATTAAGTTTCTTATAAGTAAGTTTGAAAGCAACAACGGATGAGAATTAATCCCTTTTCTGTTTGCTAACTGCAGGATGAAAATATAGGATATTCAGTGGCATCTCAACTGTCATGTGGAAAATTTGGTACGATTCTTCGTCGTTTTTGCAGTTTGATTAAAATTTCATCTTACATATATGGATGGCAATTGGGCAAGGTTACATCTCTAAGTTTGGTAGATTGCAAAAGCATAAGTCATATTCCGAGAAGTGGAGTTGGACTTCTAGAAGCTGTTGAAAATCTTAATCTTCGCGGTTGCTGGAATTTGAAAACATTTCCAGAAGTTTCAAGCAACATAAAGTGTCTAAATTTAAGTTCGACAGCTTTAGAACAGATACCTTCATCATCAGTTGAACACCTTGGCAAATTGGAAGAATTAGACATGTGGTTTTGTGATAAGCTCGAAAGCCTTCCAAGCAACTTTTTCGACGTGTTAACGTCTCTTAGAAAACTTAATTTAAGTTTGTGTTTGCGCCTAAAGAAGCTTCCTGAAATCTCAGAGAACATGTATAGTTTAGAGGAACTTAGGTTAGGTTGTACAGACATAGAGATACCATCATCTATTGGCAATTTAAAAGGGCTGAAGATTTTTTTTTATGAAAAAGGAGGGCAAAGCCCTAGAAAATAATTAAATAGGACACATTCGCGGAAAGGAGACCCCGCAAATATCTTCCATACAAATGGTAGAACAATTCCAAGGAGGCGTCGAGCAAAAATGAATCCCAGGATCCAATTGAAAAGCGTGATTGGCCATCCAATCAGCACAACGGTTGCCCTCCCTATAGGTGTGAACTAAGCGAACAACACAAGGTCTGTCCAAAAGTAATCGAATGGCAGCCAAAAGCTGCTGATCCAGGCCATCCCCAGAAGCCTTCCCTGTGAGAGCATTAACTGGCTAAATTTGAGTCAGACTCCACCACTACGGTGCAATGACCAGCATTCCAAACAAGTTGGAGTCCTTGGAGGATACCCCAAAGCTCAGCGGAAGTGATCGAACAGATCCCAATATTATAGGCAAACCCATGGATCCAGTTGCCCACACAATCTCTAACCACTCCGCCTGCTGTAGCGTGATTAATTGAAGAGCGGAAAACACCATCAAAATTGACTTTTACCCAGCCTAATGGTGGTGAACACCAGGTAACTAAACGCTCCTTCCTTGCTGGACGACCCTGTAAATTTAGCGAGTCTTGATACTGTACATCTAGAAGACCACAGTTTATTGCCTTGGTTGTTAGAGTTCGCCTCTTCTTAAAAAACATTGGGCCCTCACAGCCTTAATTTAAGGGAATTACCTGAGGACTTGAGCTTTCTATCTTCTGTAACTCATTTATATTTAAATAATAATAATTTTGAGAGAATCCCTGCAACCGTCAAACAACTTTCAAACTTGAGACACATTGACCTAAGTCATTGCCAAAGGCTTATATCCTTGCCAGAACTTCCATCGAGTGTCATTAGTTTAGAAGCTGACAATTGCACATCACTAGAACAAATATGGGCCCTTAAACAACTAGTCTTTGAGTCAGAACACATTGAGAAGAGATTGTGTTTATGGAACTGCTTAAAGCTGGATGAAGATGAATGCCAGGAAGTTGCAGATGCACTGTTAAGATATCACAAACCAGGGGTATATAACTATCTTTTTTCCTCTTCTTTATTTTGTGTTGGTATAATCACTAATTTGAGTTTTGTGTTCTTGTGGTTTAGGTTAGATATCATATGCATTATCCTGGAAATAGAATACCAGAGTGGGTCAAGTATCAAAGTATGGGTGATTCAGTGGAAGTCCCCAATCCTTCTCGTTGGCTTAATCCTTATTTGTTGAAGGTTGCTTTCTCTGTGTGCGTTAAGTCTTTGAGGAAAGGTTCTCTTTATGAGGATCTCAGCATTAGATGTGATTGCTATTTTGGAGACAATAACCATGTTTCCTTCCCAGATTCAAGGATTTATACATATGGCTTTGGGGATGCAGTTAAGGAGCACGTGGTAGTCTTCTTTCATGATATACTTTGCCATTCGATATATAGACATGGTTATTCGTTAGGGGATGTAGCCTTGTTCAAGTTCAATTTAAACTATTGTGGTGGAAGTATGAAAATCCTGAAGTGGGGCGTTACTCTAGTGTTTTCCCAAGATCAAGATGAACTCTGTCAAACATTCGAGTTTCCTACTCCAAAGTCCACGGTGAAGATAGAAGAAGCTGTTGTTGCCGACTCAAAAGTCAGAAAAAGAAGGAAGGAAACTGTATGTGGACAACTGTCCACATGCAAGAAGAAGAAAAAAAAATGAAGGCAGGCCAGCTATGGACAGTCGGCGTATGGGAGGCCTGGGGTTCCGGATCCTCTGCCTAACTTTGTCTCAGCCCAAAAGTCGTCGTTCTAATGACAAAAATTCACAACTGAGAGAAAAATTCACACGCGCTGTTAGTCTTCCAATTTTCACCGCGACTCTACATTCTTGTCGTTTTCATCTTCATTCTTGCCAGTGCCCTAAAATTGTTACATGTTCTCAATCTGTTTGCCACCGCTCTCTCCCTCACCGCTCTCTGTTTAGATTTGACTGTTTTGGGGCATTCTATTGTGATATGTTGAGCCAATATGCTATTCGTTGTAGTTATGGCATCCAATTGTCATGCAAGGCTATTGTCCATCCAGATCTGCTGTTGTAAAATTTCGAACACAGGCAGTTTATGCTGATTTCATGAAGCAATGGAATATTGGAGTTTATCTCTCGTTAAGGTTGGTTTGACAACTCTTTCTACAAATATGTTGTTTGATATGAAATTTGCTCATGGCGATGTATTTGATAAGAGTATACGGTTCTTAAATGTGCACAGATTTCAAGAAATAACAGGGCCTCTGGATTCATCTCTCTCGTACCTGTTCAGAATGGAGAATCCAATGGCTTAACTTTGAAACAGAGTACCACTCTCTTGCAGAGCCCCTGCTATTTCTTGTTGGATAGAAGATGTTCTTATTGTCTCTTCCTCTGACAAGTTCCTTCGCTTATGCTTACAGCTGCTTTTAAGGTCTTATGTTTTATAGCAAATTTGATGTATTTGATTGGCAATGTCCATGAAAGACATAAGCTCCATGTTACTAAATTCCTATTTATTGCCTTACTGATAGTCGAGCTGGTTGTCATCTGGATTGGCAGCTAGGAGGATGGGTAATGTTGGCACCACATCTGGGTCTGAATGGGCAACTTCTGCTGCTCCTGATGATTTTGTTTATGTATGTATTATTTCGTGATTCTATCATAACTTTTACTTAAGACAGAGTAGCATTTATGTGTTTGCATGTTTATTACCCTATAGTGCCCATCTTTGTCTGTCTACATTTGGCATTCGGTAGCATTCTTTTTCCATCTAAATTCTATTTTCCGTTCTACATTCTTGTACCCAAATTTGCAAACTGTATTTGCAGCATACCATATTGTAATGTTCAAAGCATGATAAGAAATAGATTGTTAAGTAAAAGTAGTTGATCCAAGTTGATGCAAATAGTTTGTATATGTATTGGATCAAAGGAGACTTATGCTTAACATAAATGGAAAAAATAAAAAGTTGGATAACCAAGACAATCCTTTTATGCATTATTGGTTAAATTAACAAAACAAGAATCATAAAGTTACATACAAGGATATATGTATCTTTTTTATTATGAATCATATGAAACTTATCAAGTTGAAGAATAACCAAATCAACGTTTGGTGAAAGGATGGTGATAGTATTGAATTGTTAAATCTTATACATATGATGTAGTGGATAGAATAACAATTCATAAAAAGGGTAATACTTATATTTCATTTGATTACTAATGAATTTATGTGATATAGTCATACGTATTAAATGAAATAATGATTTAAAATTTTGAAAAGTTTAAAATTTTTAAATCTAAGTAGAAATTAAGCATTAAGAATGCTGAAGCACATTGATGAGATCCTTGTGGTAAGTTTTAAATTTTTGATTATCTATAGGGAATGAGATTCTCTAGTAAATACCTTCATAACTAAATTCATAAGAGTATAGATTTATGTAAGGAGTAGAATATAATATGAGATATTGTATGATGCAATATTATTTCTTCTATAGCTATACTTAGTACTATAACTTACCTTCTATAGTTCCAATTAAATCAATTAGCAAGATTTCATATTAGATATGAAATGCTAAGTCTTTGAAATACTCAAAGTTAATAATTCAAATATGTGATGCTTAGTTGAAGCATATATATATAATCCATTAAGTTTAGAACTAAAATGGGTAATAAAGGGTTATAAGATATCTAAAATGTTGGATATAATCTTACAGACCTATTAAACAAATTGTTTGTTTCAATGTATGCTTATAGGAGAATGGTTCCCAAGATAAGTAATGGGAGTAAGGTAAAATTTGAAATGTTCAAATCTCATGATAATACATCTAGTTACAACTATTGCCTTTGTTCATACATTTGATGTATAGTTGAAAGGTTCAAGATGTTGAAAGATTCACTTTCATGGTGAATTCAAAGAGTTTGTTTTGGAGATGATTGTGAATTTATCTTGTCTACAAAAAGGTCAGTGGGAGTATATAGAGACATATTGCTCATAGAGAACATCAGTTCTAACTTTCAATTGTTGAAAACATAATTGTCCAAGAATAACTCTTGTTGGATATGAAAAAAGTAACAACTTAATTTTGGGAATTAGATCTATATAGATAGATTAGACTTTGTCAACCTATTCTAAGTCCATGATATAGATAATGTACTAAAGATGTTTATTATTTGAGATATAAGATACTTGTGAAATATTAAACATATCCATTACTCTATATATGAGTTGATATTTGAGTTCAAGATGATAAGGATATAACTTTAGAAGTAAATCCTAATTAAATTGTATTTACTTAGAACAATATCATTTAGGATTGGAAAGGTTCCAATGTAGCAATGATTGTTAATTAAGTGTGATTATATTTCACATATCCCAATCTCATTTAATTACATGTCCATATTATAATCTCATTTAATTACATATCCACATTATAATTCAATCAGTCAATCACACTTAATAAGTGTATATGCAATGTTTGTGTGACCCACTTTTAATTGTTACGTTGTTGTGACTAAGTGTCTAAACTGTGCCGTATCCATTGTGGATACCGAGCTCATTGAAACTGTCCCTTGCTAGTTGAACTTATCGAGGCTTTGGATTTTAACCACATTCTGAGCTTTAAGCTCATTTTCGGTGGCTACTCATGCCACAACAATCTTTATCTGATCATACATTCGTGTATGAAATGCATCACAATAATATTCAATCATTCATTATTTCAATCATTCCCATTCTCAATCTCAATCTCATTCCCATTCAAACACATTTACAGTCCCATTCGCATTTATCATCGAACCTTAGTCTGACATTCAACAAACATGTTGAGTAACACATATTTCATCAAATTTACATTCAAGAAACACTTCAATGTCACATTCATCAATCAATATCTCGGACCTTCATGTCCAGAATCAGTACAAACAATCCTCATTCAGAACATAATATATAACAGACAGATATTAAGTGAGACCGTCTAGGTTACTTACAAATCGCTTCAGAAAGCGATTGCCTTGAAGTCCCGGCAATGTCTGGATGATGGCGCTCAATGTGCTCCTCTATAACATATAATACATGCATATATCACAATTTTGCACAATTTCACACGTACTCATTTATGCACATATTTATATTCGGAATATTTACAATGCATGTTCATGATAATCTCGGGTTCCTTATCAATATTTTTTGTCACAATATCATTCATGTATTAAAACTCAATTGACCAATCCAGATTTGTCTAAAGACATACTTTCAGGTCCATTTTGCATGATTATTCTCATCAGGAAAGTGAAATAATTTCATAACATGTCCTAAGAAATTGTTATTCTATGTCTCAAGTTTCCAATGATACCAAGATCATGCAATTTGGTTCAGTATTCCAAAAGTTATGCTCAAATTGCTACAGACTGAGTACATTTGAAATTTTGGCTAGTGCATGATCATGCACTCAAAGTTGTACAACTCATATCTCTTAATTCCATTATCCAAAAATTACAAAATTTATGCCAATTGAAAGATAAGAGAATAAGCTACAACTTTTGTGAAGACAACTTTGTCTCATTCAGCCTACATCAATACAGTTTATTCGATAACAATAGGACATGATTTCAGTCACTAGTAATGCTACAACCTAAGCCAAAACTCAATTTCAAGCTAACTTTCATGACCATTAAAGACAGAATTCAAATTTAATTTCTTCTTAAAATTGTACCCAAATGTCTCTAGTTCAATTAAAATCAAGAATCATCTCATTTGAAAATCTATAGATCAAAATATAGCCAAAATACCGAAGCATGTTTAGTGAAAACATTCTAGTTATCAAATTCCAGCACACCTCAACATTTTCATCCTAATTCATCATCATCAATTCTCTATTATAACATGCCATAAACACTATTCAAGTACTTACATATTTAACTCCAATTCCTACTCAAAAGATTAAGCCAATCCAGTACTCTGCAGAAAAATCACACATTCAAGGTGGGATTAAATGTCTTTCAGATATGATAAAACAACAACAATCAACTAGTTCTTTAGCTATTTTTTGAAGGGTAAAAACATGGATTATTGGTGTAGAAATTGGACAAAAACTTAGGCAAAATATAGGGGTGTAAGGGTGAGAGAGTTTCGGTGGTGTAAGAAGAAGAAATGAGCATAACAAAACTTACCCCTGCAGAAACTCACCAGCTAAGGTGTTAGGTGTCATGTAATTGAATAGCCATATGTATTATGGCTTTATCAGCACTTATCAAGCATAGGTGCTACCAAATGTCTCCAACTAACTAGGTCACTTATCCATTTGTCACTCATTCATTGCTGTCATTTGTCAATTAATTACCTATGCCAAAGTCACTTAATTATAGGCGAAATTATCCAAAATTTTCATGTATCAATTAATCCTACCATGTGGCTTTTGCCCTAGTCCAAAAGTGCATTTTAATTCATCAATTTCCCAATCCATAACATTTCATTCTAGATTTTCTAATTGAAATCCAGTCATACCAAAATTCAAGACATATCAAAACGTAATTTACATCATGATCACTTAACATTTTTCATACCCCGGAATACGTCAATGAATGCATGTACAATAATTTTAATGTGCAAAAATTCAATATTCAAGTGTATGTGTATGCCATATGATGCATGAACATGTAATGCACTTTCTAACTTCTCAATAAACTCATATATACACTATTCGAACCAAATCATGGGTAACGGGTACAAAATTTGATATAATTTCTTTGCATTGTTCAAGATAGTAATGTACTGTGGAACATTAGAGTCATTAGGCAAGCAAAATGAGCTAAAGTCTCATCAAAGATCCAAGTATGTATTAGGCAATTTTTCTTAATTACGATGATAATTAAAATGGGAGTTGTAAGATTTAAGTGCTCATCACTATAGAGAATCTTGTAGAATTCTCTCATTAATCTACTGTTCCAACAGTAGGATAATCTTCATATGGTAATATGGTATGACATATTTAATTGATTGGCTTAGTGCAAGGAGATTGTTGATTTATGCCCTACAACTAATCACTTTGGTTGTAGTTTAGTGACAAATTATTTAAAGACATTCTTGATCTTGTACATATTTAGATGTATATGATAAAGTCCATGAGATAATTATACATTACAAATGAAATTATAATGAGATTATAATTATGAGATTCATATTGCAATTATGTATTATCCCTAAATTGTTTCTAGTCATTGTTTTATTAATATTGGACATTAATAAAATGTAAAAAGACTAGCACACGTTATGTTTTTCCTCATGAAAGAAGTAATCGATCTCATAGCCTAAAGTATATAGATACTTAAATAAACATTTGGGTACTTATTAAAGAACAAGTTCACTGAACAGACCCGACATGAGAAATCCATTGAGAACATTACTTGTTTGTCTATGGAATTCTCATTGTGATGATTATATAAGTGATCATTTGACTTAAGGTCACCAAAGTTATCTTGTATAGGGATTGCTATATTTTGATACTACTTATGACCTATTTAATCATGGGTTGTTTAATTGGTAGTCATTGGATGTAGTATAAACTATATGGAGGTAGTTGTGTGATCAAGATAGGATTCATCACCCTAAAGTAATTAGGAAGAATGTTTCATTGTTTTCGATTAGTATTGATTTAGGAAATCCTTGACTAAGGTGGAATGACATTTTATAAATAGTTTACAAACGTCATTAATTGAATCGATAGCTAATGGCGAAGAACTAATATGACTGGACTCAAAATATAGTAGATATTAATTTCATGTTCTATGTCTAATTGAAACATTATATGATGAAAGGATTGAATTATACGAACACATCATTCATGCACATAAAGGTTAGTCAAAACTACTTTGACATTCCTCAATATTTGGGTGATCATGGCATTACTAGACGCCAATCTTGATTTATGATTATAAATTGTTTAATTGGAGAATTAAAGATAAATTAAAAGGAGTTTTGATTTATCTGATTCTAGTTATGAATTATAATTATAATTTGTAATCATTGCCAACATATTTAGGAACCTAATGGGTGTTACATATAGAATGGGTTGAAGAGAACAAAGTTAATTTAATCAAGTTGGACTAGATTGTAAAATTTTGATAAATTTTATGATTAAATATTAGATATTTAATAAATAAGGATCAATATGAGATATTGAATCTTATATGGGCATAATTGGTATTTAATTAAATTACCAAAACGTCCAGAACTTATTATAATAGGCTTAAGCTCTATAGAGCTAGCACTTCTTGCTTAATCCTCTCTGTAAGAGTTATAGAGTTCTCTCAACTCATTCTGTATATACCGTTAGAGACATAATATTTATGCGGTTACGATAGTTGAGACAAATCGGTTTCAAAAACTATTCAAGGGATACGGCAATATAAAAATCAAGCTTTAGAATAAGGTACAAATTAAGTTTTCGGTTTATTATGATTTGTGTTAATCATTTTATAGAATTAAAGAGATCTTAATTTTTGGAAAATCAAAAGTTACGAAAAAGTTTTGTAAATACTCCACCGCGGTTAGGATCAGATTCTGACCCAATTTTCCAAGAATAAATTCCTTTAACTAGAAGTCTATTTTAATGAATTTCAAATCAATTCATTTTGTTATTTTTAATATTACGTTTTAACAACATTTCTAACCCCCCTCCCCCCGTTTTTTTAACTTAATTGTTTAAAAGAGATAAACCACCACTTCTTAAGGAGACGACCTTTTTCCCCTGTGTTACGTTAATATTCTGAGTAGGCTAATTAGTTTTGGTTGATTTGGCACTCATATTTTCAATTGTTGATTGGATGAGCAAGTATGCTTATTTCCTTCCTCTACGCAATCCTTATACGATGGAAAAAGTTGTAAGATTTTTATGGATCAAATTTTCGAGTTAAATGTTATACCACAAACAAATTGTTAGTCTTCACAAGTAATTTTTGGAAAGAATTGTTTCATTTGCAAGGAGTAATAAAACTACGTACAGATCTCGACAATTTATCATCCTCAAATCGACGGACAAACAAAAGTTCTTAATAGTGCAATCGAAACTTATCTTTGGTGCATGACTTTCGATTGTGCAACGAATTGAAGTAGATGGTTGTCTTTTGCAGAATGATGGCATAACACAACGTTTCATTTGTCAATAAATGTTACTCCTTTCAAAGTAGTGTATGGTTTTCTGCCTCCTATTTACATTCCATTCTTCGCAGGTGATTCTTCCATCCTAGCAGTTGATCAAGTTTTGATGGATAAGGAAACAATGGTAGGCATTCTGCAATTTCATTTAAAACAAGCACAAAACAGAATGAAACAAATTGCTGATCGACGTCGCATGGAAAGAACTTTTGCTATGGGAGATTATGTCTATTTGAAGTTACAACCCTACCATCAATAGAGTGTTAAAAAACGCCTGTATAGAAGCTATCGATCTTGTTCTATGGTCCCTCCAAAATACTTCAGAGAGTCGAGTCAGTAGCATACACACTTGATTTGTCAGCTAACGGCAGGATTCATCTTACCTTTCTTGTTTCACAACTGAAATGTAGGGTATATGATTCTGAAATCATATCACCAGTATTACCTTCATCTTTATATTCCATGCTTTATATCCAACATCCATCCTAGTCGTTGCTATTGATTGAAGCTTGGTGAATCGTTATAATCAACCAGTTGTGTAGATAATAGTATAATGGTCTTTTTCAAAGGATAATGACATTTCTTGGGAATTTCTGTATGATATTTAACAATGTTTTTCATACATTAACCGTATGTACAACGTTCTTTAGGAGAAGGGAAATGATAGGAGTGGAAGATGATAAGTGAAGGCATAGATAAATACGACTTAGCATTGTATGAGTGAAGACACAGATAGATAGGACGTAGCATTGTAAATAGTACATAAATAAGTGAAACAATGTCGTGTCAAGGGAAAAATTGTCTGGTTGTTTGAAGACAAGATATTCTGTCCATTTTTACGATATTTTATTTTTTTATATAAATCTTAGCTATTTATTTATGCAGATCTCATGTTTATTTATGCGAGATTCACGCAGAACTCACATAAATAAATGACTGAAATCTATGAGACAGAATAAAACATTATAAAATTAGACAAAAGATTCGGGAATCCGTTGTAAGAGGGCTGGCCACTAACAGTTATTATAGTCGTTAATATAACTGTTGGAGACAGAGAAAAGATTAATGGATAATCATAACAAATTTTCTCTATCTAAAAACTTTCTCCCTCTTCTTTTTCTTATACTTCTTTCTCTATTTTTTCTCTCTTTTCATTCATTGTTTCAATCTCTAAATTTTCCAAACTGGCAATGCCACAAGTATTTGTATCAAGGATGCCACTGATAACAAAGAGATTATGGTTTACAAATGCTACAATATAAAGGTTACAGGATGCGAACCCACTTATATGCTCACGCACACACTTTTAGTTCTCTAGGGCAAACCAAAGATTAACTAAACAACATTATCCAATCACTGCGGGGCCTCCGTTTTGCGTGATAGCCATCGGGGAAATAAAGGAAATCTTGTTCTTAACCCTTTCTTATTTTTCTTTTAGCGTAGCTCTACTTCTGTTCTTCGAGGCGGTGAATACGTCCATCCCAGGGCATTGCTTATATATGGCTACTCAAATTCTGAAGTTGGGATGTGGACTTCTGCTTACAGTTTCCTTGCTTAGTTCTTCTTTGGCAAATTCTGACACTTATATTGTTCATATGGACTCGGCAGTCATGCCCAAACCCTTCAATGACCACCACAACTGGTACTTAGCCACTATCTCTTCTGTGTCAGACACTTCTAAAGCGACCTCTCAAACACTCTTACCAAGCTTATCTACACTTACTCGAGCTCTGTAAATGGATTTAGTGCCGCGCTCACAAGTTCTGAGCTTGAAAAGGTCACCTGGTTACGTTTCTTCTACTCGTGATCGTCCTCTGAAAATCCACACAACACACACGTCCCAATTTCTTGGTCTGAATTCTATGTCTGGTGCATGGCGAGTTTCAAGCTATGGCGAAGATGTCATCATTGGTTTGGTTGACATTGGAATTTGGCCGGAGAGTGAGAGCTTTGACGACGAAGGAATGACAAATGTCCCGTCGAGATGGAAAGGCAAATGTGTCACTGCCACACAATTTAACTCGTCTTTCTGCAACAAGAAACTCATTGGTGCTCGATTCTACAACAAGGGTCTGCTCGCAAACAATCCAAAAGTAAACATTCCAGTGAATTCTCCAAGAGATGCCAGTGGACATGGAACACATACTTCATCTACTGCTGCAGGAAATTTTGTGAGAGGAGCATCTTATTTCGGCTATGGAGTTGGTACTGCTAGAGGTATGGCGCCACGAGCTAGGATCGCCGTGTATAAAGCAGTCTGGAGATATGGGCTTTATTCATCTGATTTTATTGCTGCAATAGATCAAGCAATTATGGATGGGGTTGATGTATTTTCCTTATCGTTGGGAATCAGCTTGAATGATATATTTTTGGAGGATGATACAGTAGCAGTAGCCACTTTTGCAGCAATGGGGAAAGGTATATTTGTAGTGGCATCAGCTGGAAATGATGGACCTTCTTTTTGGTCACTAATCAATGGAGCACCGTGGCTACTAACGGTTGGAGCTGGTACTGTAGACCATGAATTTGAAGGACTCTTGACCTTGGGAGACCAGACTCAAACCACATTCGCATCACTGTATCCTGTTAACGATTCTTTAAGCAAAATCCCTCTTGTTTTCGTGGATTGGTGTGAGAATGTGGAGGAATTGAAGAAAATCAGGAACAAGATTGTAGTGTGCAAGGACCATCTAAGTATCAGTACTCAAGTTGAGAATGCGCAGTCTGCACAGGTCTTAGGAGCTGTCCTCATTAGTAATATCCCACTGTCAGAACTCTACACTAGAAGTTCATTTCCAGCAGCATTTATTGGTCTACAAGAGGGACAGAAGGTGATTGATTACATAAAGAAGAGCAGTGATCCAAGAGGAACTCTTCAATTTCAGAAGATTGCTATCGGCACCAAGCCAGCACCTAAGGTAGATATTTACAGTTCTAGAGGACCATTTGCAAGCTGCAGATACATCCTGAAGCCTGACCTTTTAGCCCCGGGCTCACAGATAGTCGCTGCTTGGTCTCCTATTTGTTCGGTGACTGAGGTTCAATCACATTCTTTGTTCAGCAAATTCAATGTCGTGTCAGGCACTTCTATGGCCACCCCTCATGTGGCTGGCTTAGGTGCCCTACTAAAAAACGCTCATCCCGATTGGAGTCCTGCAGCCATTAGGTCTGCTCTTATGACCACAGCAAATTCTTTTGATAACACTTTAAGCCCCATCAGAGATCCTGCAAACTACAATATTCCAGCCAGTCCTCTAGACATAGGAGCTGGCCCCATAAATCCCAGTAGAGCAATTGATCCTGGACTCGTATATGATGCAACAGCAGAGGACTATGTAAAGCTTCTCTGTGGAATGAACTATACATCAAAGCAAATCCAGGTCATCACAAGATCTTCACACAGCTGCGTCAACAAGTCTTTGGACCTCAGTTATCCATCTTTCATAGCTTTTTTTAGTGGTGATTATGACTCAGGACCAAATGAAAAGATTGTTTACGAATTTCGAAGGACTTTAACTAATGTTGGAGAAGGAATATCGAGTTATTCTGAAAAGTTAACAGTCATGGAAGGTGTAAAAGTGAATGTGGAGCCACAAAAGTTGGTATTCAAGAGTAAAAACGAAAAGCTGAGCTATAAGCTTGTCATAGAGGGTCCAAAGTTATCGAAAGAAGTTGTGGTCCATGGCTCTTTGAGCTGGGTGCATGATGGTGGTAAATACGTGGTTAGGAGTCCCATAGTAGCGACAAGCCTCGTCCCAGATTCTCTTTAAGAGTGTGTATACTCAGTCTTATTTTATGTGGTGAATCCTAGACATTTATTTTGCAGGACTTACTTGATACTTACGTAAATAAATACATAATAAAATACTAATATTAGATAAAAGATTTAGATTTTTTTTAACCTGTCAATCACTATACAATACGGAGAAAAACAATGCTCATTTGTTAACTCCCATCTTTCTTTATTCCTCTTTTACTTGCTTTGTCTATATTAATCTACTTACGTTACCTTTGGTTCTTTTCTTACATATAAAGCGAGTAATTGTTGCGTCGACTGACTCGTTGATTTTGCTTTTACTTTAAACATTAGAGTTATCACTTTGGTTAATGCCCTTTTTAGATGTGCCAATATCCTTCTAGAAAATACGGTAGGGATTAGCCTCCTTAAAAGATCGTATAATTTTGTTTTCCTTTCTTGTAACCAAAAAAAAACAAAAGAAATGCAAGTCAACCATAAAACGAACAGGTGTGTGTAGGATTGTTAACATAAAACAGCGGGAGCATAACGTACATAGTAATTTGTTACCTGGCATGCAGAATCAAGAAGGATGGACAGGATAGTACTGTACTAAAACTGTCGCCGATTGTATATAGTACACTGTAGACGTTTTAGTACCATTAGAGATGACAATTGTACCCGAACTTGATGAGTATCTGATAAAATTACCTAAACGGGGGTAAGTATAGGGAGCAAATTTTTACCCGTAAGACGGGTATAGGGGGTTAATAAAAATATCCGTCGGGTATAGGGACACCACCCCCATACCTGTTTACCCGTTATATAGTAATTACAATTTTGCCATTATATATATATGCATACTTATATACCCGTTATATATATATATTTAATATATACATTCATATTAAATAAGTTTATCTTTAAAAAAAAAGAGGCGGATAAACGGGTACCCGATGGGGGTCAAACCCCCAACGGGTAAGGGTATGGGAATGCCAAAAAAATCCCCGAAAAAAATGAGGGCGGGTATGGAGGTGGAGGCAGGTTCATGGGGCGGTTACGGGGATGGCATACCCGCCCCGTTGCCATCCCTAAGCACAATCCTTTTGGTGACTTCTTTTAGTTGTGAGAGGGATAAGCTCTTCTAATACTTTAGGTCATTTCTATCCATTCCAGCAAAATTTTACACCAAAACTTGGTGTAAAAAAGAATGTTTCAAGAATTTTTTTTACATCAAATTTAGTGTTACTCCAACCACTCTACACTAAATTTTTACACAAATTATTTATTTATTTATAAAATTAAAATAAAATCATTATTCTGAATTACTTAATATATACTATATATTAAATTAATATTATTGCAATAACAAATTAATAACATATACAAAAATTATAAACTTCAATTGTTACAAGCTCAAAATGAGGCAAAAAATTAGAGCTACGACAAAGATGAGAAGATAATAAAATTTTATGCAAAGATCTGGATTCCATCAAAGATCTAGTGATGCGTGAGGCTTTCATAAATGAACAAATGAAAATTTATGCAAAAAGAGCTCAAGAAGGAGAACCTCAAGGAGGAATTGGCTTATATAGTAGCTTTAGCCAATATTTTGATTTTGGAGAAAATGAGGATGACCTTTCAAACTATTAATTATTTATGTTAAATTAATATTCTCAAGTGTATTAGTTTTACTTTTAATTTGATTGTTGTAATTTTAGTTTGATTGTAATCTCAAATCTGATTGTAATTATAATTTATTTTATTCTGGTTGTAATTTCAAATATTTTCGTTGAGTTTTAATTTTTTAAATCAATGTTATGGTTTAAATTTATGTACCTTTTATTTCAAATTTACTTTTGATTCTTAACATATTTTATTAATGAATTTATAACACTTATAAATAAGAATTATAAATAAATATTAAAAATAAGTTTAATATTATATTCAATATTAGTATCATTTTAAATATCTCAATGAGATCTTTGTAATGATATATTTTGTGTAAAGTAACATAAATTTTAAACTTAATTACTTAGTAAATTATATAAATAAATTAAATTGTGAGAAGGACATTAAAGGAATATGTTAAAAAGAAAATGAACAAAGTTATCTTTTTACAACTTTTGGCACATGAATAGTAACACACCAAATTTGAAGTATTACTATTCATTACACCATTTTGGTGGTGAATTTTAGTATTTTCTTTGGAATGAATTCATTTGGTGCTTTGGTGTCTTTGTTGGAGATGGCCTTGGATCAAGACCAAGTCAAAGACTAGTGGATCTACCTAACCCAGATGTTGAAGTTTTGAAAGCTGCCATTCTTGCTTTGGCTGAAAAATGGTGGGTGATGAGTTTGCTACTGATTGAAGCTTTAATGAGAATAATTCGTCCTGATGAGCGAATATATTGTTTGAAAATTTTCATATTCATTGGTTATCTATTTTTAAATTAAAGTTAATAAAAATCAAAATTAATTCAATACAAAATAGTAAAGTGACACAATGAATAATCTAATTTAATTTGATAAACTTTAATAAAAATAATATTTTATTAATATACATCGTGCATTTTTTGGGCCTATGATATGAGATTCAATAAAATTACAATAAACAATGGGTTAATTACCAACAAAAACTTAAATTTTTGCCAATTTTTTAATTATAGCCTAAAATTAAAAAAGTAGCAATAAAATGTTCAAATTTTTATTTTTTAATTCTAACCTAAACTTTAAAAAGTGGCAATAAAATGCTCAAACTTTCAATTTTCTTCAATTATAACCCAATATTATCTGTTGTTCTCTCGATGCCCTCAACTCTCAACCATTTATTTTCTGTTTGTTCTTCTGACGCCCCAAACTATTCTCGCATTACAGCGTACTATATCAGTAATTTCTTCGTTTTTAATTCGTTCTCCTAATGCCCTTAGTGCGAGGACGTCAGAGTTGCGTAATTTGAAAATAGAAGGGTGAGGGCGTTAAGAGAATAAATTGAAAATAAAGGAAAAACTGAAATCAAAGTGTAAAGTAGTCAGGGCTACCTATTCTGATTTAGGTTTTTTTAAACAATGATGTCATTTTAATTATGTGATTGAATGATATCATTTCATTAACCTTCATTTATTGTGTTAATTTTGGCTAACGTGTATTAACAGTTAAAGTTTCTGAAACATGTGGCAAGCCATGTCAGCAAACTTAACGGAAATATTAACGTTGGGCTATAATTGAAACAATTGAAAATTTTAACATTTTATTGTTAATTTTTAAAGTTTGAGCTATAATTAAAAATTTGACAAAATTTTGAGCTTTTTTAGTAATTATCCTGTAAGTAATTGTTAAGTCTCATGGACTTGATTACGCAAGTTTTACATGAGACTTGATTACGCAAGTTTTACAGATATCAAATCTTCTTACATGTTACGAAATTTATACGTCAAGAAAGCTGCATAGAGATTTAGTAGATATGTGACCTCTTGCATATGCATTCTAACGTTAGTATGTTGACATTATTGTACTACAAGACAAAAAATTGCAAAATTTAAGAAATTATAAAATGGTCCTTGCAGTTATTTTTGGATTAATTTTTGGCTTCTACAATTGCATAAAATTAAACTTCTTGAGACATTTTTATTATAAATTCCCTATCAAGGTTATTGATAATGCATTTCAATATTATTATGTTAATAAGCAAGTACACAAAGATTTTGATTGTACTATGATAAGTTTATCATAGGTGTATGCTCATGTAGAAATATATAGGGATAACATTTGCATTCCTAATTCTTGTAGAATTGATTGAAATACCAATAAAAAATGTATAGTCGTATTAGTTGGTGTTTGAACCTTTTGACTTGTATATTTAGGGATGTTTATGATTTTGTATTTGATTATCCCACTCGTAGATGTTAATCTTATATAAAACTTTGAGAGTGGATAAAGGTATTTGATAAAGGATGTGCCATTACTTGAGTAATTATATATTCATAGGTGGCATAATCACGAGAGTTGAATATTGGACTTTAGATTATATTTATGTGGATACCTTATCATTGTATATTTATTTTATTCTCATAGGTGTTTTTATTATATATTAGATAAGATCCACATTATATATATTATTTATAATTTTCGGTATTACTGTTAGCCTACATTTATGTTGAATACCTACATTATCTATTTTGCAATTCCTTTTTCTATAAACATTAACAATGTTACCATTGAAACCTTAATTGGTTCAATTTCAAGATGTGAAATTTGCTATGAGAATTGTAGATGTTAACATAATCATGGTCAAGGAAAAGCTTTACATTCATATACTTGTCAACATATAAATTGAAAAGGTAGCTTATCACTACAAGAAAACTGGGGAATAGCGACAGAAAAATACCGACGGCATACTGTTCGTATGTGTATGGCAACAGAAATTTCTATTCCGTTGGAATTTTAAATGAAAATTCCGACCGTCAAGAAATCCGTTGTAAAATTTGGAGGGAAAAATTCGCACAAAAATTTAGCGACGGAAATATACCGATGCATAGAATTCCGTCTGTAAATAGGGACGGAATCAAGTTTCGGTCGGGAAAGTTGTCGGGAGGTTGTTGTTCGCTGACCATTTTATTCCGTCGGTATTTTTTATAAACGATAGCGACGAAAATATACTGATGCATAGAATTCTATCTGTAAATAGGGACGGAATTTATTTTCGGTCGGGAATGTTGTCAGGGGTGTTTGTTCGCCGCCGGATTTGTTCTGTCGGTAATGCTTAAAATGTCGTCGTAAAATTAGGTTCAAAAGCTTAATATAACGACGGATTTTTAAACGTTACCGACGTATAGTTTTCGTCGCCA
>JANVCL010000212.1:25131141-25155475 GCA_026546855.1 Erythroxylum incrassatum | reverse complement strand
TCCTAAATGTCTCCAAAAATGCAGAATTAATAATAATATACACCAATTTAATAATCCAAGACAATTAATCCATAATTTACCAAAATTTCTAAATATCCGAAATATTACGAAAATCACCAATTCACATTTTATTCGCATTAACAACTCAATTATACCCGAAATGTCATGAATGCATGCAAAAATATTGGTATGAGTCCAAAAATGTATATGCTCAAATAAGTAAAAACTCAATTATGCCAAGAATACAATGCATTGAAATTCCTTAATATTCTAACCCCTAATATGGGGCATTACAGTAATATTTCCATCAACACAAATTAAATAAACTAATAAGAAGGCATCATATCCATAGTTAACGCATCCATCTTAGTTAGAAGCTCTAGCTTCGTATCAAGGTGGTAGTTGATATTGTCACTCATATTTATACTATCATTAACATCCATATTGTCACTAACATCCATATTTTATTTATTTTAATTGAAGTAATGAGCCTCCTAATATCGGGCTACAATCGAATCATAAACAACTTATCAGATTCTAGTTACATAACAAACTTTATAAAGTGAGATGCTTCATATATGCTTCACACTTACCCCCTTATCAACACACAAAGCTGCGTACATAATCAATAATTTCTTCTCATATACTCAAAATTTGATTCTAAGTTAGTGCATATGTAAACAAAAGCATTTGTTTATATAACAAATGGTATAAACCATAAGAAATATGAACTATTGAAAATATTCCAAAAGATATATCAAAATCTTATAACTATAATACATAACAAAGTTTGAAAACTAAAATAACTAGAGATAGAGTGAGAGTGAAAACCAAGTGAAATCCCATTACGTGTGAGCATTCACTATGTTGAAAGTAACTTATAATAATGTGATTAAGGTAGTTGTCGGCAAACAATCGTTAATGCTTACTAATCACCTAATCCACTAACACAATTTACAAATACAAATTCAAAACACAATGTATAAAAAGAAAGAAATTTTAAGAAAAGGATATAAATATGTTTTTTCAAAGAAGCTCGAAAACTTTGAATTTAGAGGAGATCCTGTTGAGAAATGCAAGAATAGAGAATGAAGAATGAAAAGAAACCTTCTACTATTTTCATTTTGACTATTACAGAATAGGTTATGGTATTTATATGAATTTCTTCCTCTATTTATGAAAACACCATAAATACAAATAAAATTATCTCACCTAATACTAGAAGACTTTATGGTTACAAGAAGACTCTTGAATTAATTCATATTAGTTTCAGCACCATATAATCCTAAGAATCATATTCTAAAATTTTTAAATTACTATTTTCAACATTCCCCTTTAATTTGAAAATTTTCTTACTCTTAATCTTAAAAGATCTTCAAACTGTAATGCCTTTGTAAAAATATTCATAACTTGATCTTGAATTTTTACATACTTAAGCTCTACTTCCTTGTTGGTAATACATTCTCTAATGAAATGATACTGTATACCTATATGCTTGCTTCGATAATGAAACACTGAATTCTTGTCAAGTGTTTGTGCAGACTTGTTAGCAATGTAAATATTCATGGATTTTTCTTATGTTAAATGAAGTTCCTTCAACAATTTTCTAAACTAAATAGCATGATAAGTACATGAAGTTGTCACCATATATTCAAATGCACAAGTTGAAAGTGTAACAATAGATTGCTTCTTTAAACTATATGAAATAACACATTTACCTACAAAAAAATTCAAAACCAATTGTACTCCTTCTATCACCAATATCTCTCACAAAATCACTATAATAAAATCTCAAAATTTTGAAATTATTAGAAGAGGAACAACATAGTCCAAAATCCCCTTAGCAACTTTTATATGGGTGAAGGAAGAAGTTTTTATAAACCGACTTGCTCCAACTGAATAAAAGATATCGGTCTTTGAACATGTTAAATATCTCAAACTTCCCATAAGAATTTTGAAAACAATAGGATTTTCCTTGCCTCCATATTCATACTTTTATAATTTTAGTTCAATTTATATAAGTGTGTTTATAGAATTATAATCAAACGTTTTGAACTTCTTCAAGACCTCCTTTGTATAACCTTCTTGAGAGATGAATATTCCTTCCTCTATTTACCTTATCTCTATGTTTAAAAACATTACATAAGTCCTATATTGGTCATTTCAAATTTAAGTGACGTAGCCCCTTTAATTCTTCAAACAAGTTTTAATTATTTCCTGTGAAAATAAGATCATCCTCATAAAGACAAACAAGAAAAATGTCTCCATTATTATGAATTTTGATGTAAAGAACATATTCATTAAGGCAACAAATAAACCCGCTCATGAATTTTTTTAATGCATTTATTCCATATCCTTATTGCTTGCTTCAATCCATACAACGCTTTCTTCATTCTCATTTTTTTCCATATATTTTAACCACATAATTCAATGGTTATTAAACATAGGCTTTTTCTTTAAGATAGCCATTAAGGAAGACCAACTTTACATCTAGATGAAATTTTTATTTCATTTGACATACCAAAGAAATGATTAAATGAAAAGTCTCCATTCGAGTAACAAACGCAAAAATTATCATCATAATAAACTCCACACTTTTACTTGTATCCTTTCATCAAGCCTTGCTTTGTATTTTTTTAATCTCTACATTAGCATTCTTTTCAATCTTGTTTATCCATTTCACACCAATAGTTCTTAAATTAGGAAGAATTGTTAATTATTAAGTATTATTCTTTTTAATTGTCTTGATTTCCTCATCCATGGCTAATCTCCACCTTTTATCTTGCATGATTTCTTTAAAATTTAATAGTTTACTATCTATAAGAAAATAATACAATTCATCATTATCAAGAATAAATTGATTAGATATTGCATAAATGTATCCTATATAATTAATTTCCCTCAGGCTTTCTCTTGAACTTTCTTTATGAGACGACAGAAGTGGTGAAGGACGTGGAGTTGTCCCTTGTATAAGCACTATGGTCTCTTGTTCTTCTTCTTCAAAATATGGAAGAAAATTATAATTTTTTTTCATAAGCGACAAAAGTGGTGAAGGACGTGGAGTTGTCCCTTGTATAAGCACTATGGTCTCTTGTTCTTCTTCTTCTTCAAAATATGGAAGAAAATTATAATTTTTTTCTTCATAAGCGACAGAAGTGGTGAAGGACGTGGAGTTGTCCCTTGTATAAGCACTATGGTCTCTTGTTGTTCTTCTTCTTCTCCAAAATATCGAAGAAAATTATAATTTTTTTCTTCATAAGCCTCCCAATTCCATATAGCTTTGTTATCAAATTCAACACTTTGACTTACCACCACTTTACTATTTTTGGATTGTATAGTTTGTAGCCTTTGGAATATAAATAATACATAATAAAAACATGTTTAACACTTTGATCGTCAAGTTTGGATTTTTCTTAGTGTGGAACTTGAGCATACATAATGTTTTCAAAAATTCGCTAATGATAAACATTAGGATAATTCCACTCTATGTTTCTTGAAGGATTTGATCTTTGACATTTGATTTTGGGGAATGATTGTACAAATACATTGCATAAGAAATTTAGCTTTAAACTCCTTAGGTATATTTTTGTCCTTTAATATGCATCTTATCATATTAAGGATGGTTATATTATTGCTTCCATTATTTTGTTTTATTATGGTGATATTAGAATTTTTAAAGGATGACAGATATCATAAGTTTCACAAAAATTATTAAATTCATTAGATGTAAATTCGTCTCCTCGATTGGATCTCAAAGCTTTAATTTATAATCATTCCTTTTTTACAACCATTTTAAAATTCTTAAAAGAAGCAAAAACTTCTGATTTTTGCTCAAGAAAATAAACCCAAGTTTTTATACTAAAATCATTAATAAAAAGTAATAAATATTTTTTTATAACCAAATAAAGGTTAATTGATTGGTTTACATATACTAGCATGTATAAGTTGAAGAGGACTAGTTGCTATTAATATTGCTTCTTTATGAAAACTCTCTGTAGCATATTTTCAATTGATTAGGATGGTTAATTAAAGGTATCCCTTATACCAACTTCTTTTCTCCTATGACCTTGAAAGTTCCAAAATTTAAGCGGCCAAATCTCATGTTCCAACTCCATGCTCCATCTCACAAATCAACTTTCAAACATTTTGCTTCAATTGGTTTAATGTTCAATTTGAACATCCTATCAAAGATTCTTTTTCCAACTATAGCTATTTAATATAGTCAAGTTAACAATCAAATTAAAGTTTTCATCTCAAAGAAAAAGAATTTTATTTTTCATCAGAATTTCATAATCCTTTTTAAGGAATTGGCCTAACATAAAATATTACTTTTAACTTAGGTGCACAATAAACATTGGTGATCAACTTGTGACTACCATCTTTTGAAGAGATGGAAATTGTACCTTTTCCTTCAATATGTATTTTTCATAAGTCTCCAAAGGAAATATTTCCTCCTATCTTCTCATCAAACTCTACGAATATGCCTTTGTATCCATATACGCAATTGCTTACACCATTATCCAAGTACCATATATTATTAACATCATTTTTTCTTCTTTTCTTATTAGCAAAAAGTTAACACTTCAACTTATTGATTGTCATTAATAAGATTAACATTTTCTTCAGTATTATTAGTGGCACTATTACATTCTTAAGAACAAAGGTAAATTTTAGAAAGATTAAAATAATTAACTTTAGACTTGTTGTACCTCCTTTTATTTATATTTGAATAGTAGCATCGTCCTTTTCCTCGTATTCTTTCCTGCCCTTTTTGTGATGATTAGCTTCTATCTTAATTATTTGTGCCTTTTGCATTCCCTCTTCCTTTTCTATACAAATCACAACTACACCCTCTTCATCATTTACATCCTCTAAATTGATTCTTTTATGCTCTGTCATCCTTTAAAGTAGTCTTAATTTTGAGAACTTGCTCTAGTGACTCCTTTTGTCTTCTCTTGACCATTTCTTTATGGGTTTGTAAAGAAATATTTAATTCTTTAATGGACATTGAGTCTAAATCTTTTGATTATTCAATAACACACACCATATAATCAAATTTGAGAGTTGAAGAACAAATAATTTTCTGCACTACACAAACATCTTCTACGTCGTCTCCATCTCTCTTTAATTGATTTATAGTCACCTTCACTCTTATATAATAATTCGAAATTGACTCATATTCCTTCATCTTCAAAACTTCAAAATGATTTCTTAGTGTTTGAAGACTCACCTTCTTTATTTTATCAATATCTTGAAAAGATTTTTCTAAATATTTTATACTTTCGTCATGCTAGTAACCCCAGCTACCTTTTCAAACATTAAATCCTCCAAATATTGATGGATGAAAGTGACAACTTGTTGATCTTTCTTTATTATATTGGACAAAGCTTCTTTAATTTGGAGATGGACTTTCCTCATTTGAGGCCTCTCATAGCCTTTCTCAACACCTCCCATACATCTTGAAATTTAAGTAAAGCTTTCATACATAGACACAATTTCACATAATTCTTCTTTGTGAGATGAGAAAATTGGAAAGAAGTGAGTCCATTACTTGTCATTTCTTATTTTTCTTATAAAACTCTTCTCTATACTTTAAGAAATAAGGCTCTGATACCACTTTGTTGAGAAATGAGAGAATGGATAATGAAGGATAAAAAGAAACTTTCTTTTATTTTCATCTTGACTATTACAAAATAGATTATAATTTTTATAGAAATATTTATCATCTATTTACAAAAAGAGCATAAATATAAATATAAATAACTCACTTAATAATAAAGAATTTGTGATTACAAGACAATTCTTAAATCAATGTATACTATTTTCAATACTAAACTATCTTAGTAGTCATATTTTGGAAATATAAATTAATATTTTCAATAAATCCAATTTGTTGTTGTTGTTTCTTCTTTTTCTTCTATTATTATAAATCCTAAGATATATCAATTAGGAAAACAAAAAAAGAAGCAGAGAGATGATAGGGACTAAAGAAGAAGAAGAAAAAATGAAAGGGAAAGGAGAGAAAAAAAGAGAAGGAAAGATGTTTTGACAATTGGTCCTGGCAATACTCAGAAAACACAAATTTTATTTTTTCATTGTAAGGTTGCAGTTTTCCCAATTTTGAAAAAAAACCACTAATTTAATAATTAAACAAATTTTGATAAGTTTTTTTACAACAACATCAACAAATCATTAAAATAAACACAACTAGGGATAAATAACTTGTTTATAATTATATTAATTTTAGAAACAAGTGAAGGCATAATTACCTTCTCTCTAAATGGCAACGCAAACTAAAGGCTTTGATTGACCCGTTAAGAAGCAATATCGTTGTTATTACTATTTCGTCCCTAGACCCAGTTTAAGTCCAATCAGACATCATAGGTCAAATTATTAACAACTGGCCCATTAGACCTAGGATAATGGGAATTATGGCTTGAACTGATTTATCTACACAACGAATGGATCTGTGTTCTTGTTTGGGCTTACCAAAATTTTTAGATGTCTATATTTTGATTTATTAGACTTTAAATTTTACGTTAGACTTTGACTACGATTTGATAAAGACGAATTTTGTACACTAAATAGAATAAGTAAATGATAATAAGTACCTAGTTCCGAACAAAGTTGTTAGAAGATATTTTTTTTACTCTACCTTCTCTCAACCACTTACCTTTTTACGCTTACCAATTTTCTCCTTCTAGCCAGATCCTTTATTGATTCCCTCCCTCAGACCACTATCCTCTACCTCCATCTCGGCATTCTTCTCCTCAAAAGGGCTTGTTAGGTCGGGAGAATGGAAAATGAGGGAGACCCATCTCTCTCAAACTTGTCCTTTGCGGATTTTCCTACTCTCCCATCCTTTCATTGTGAAACGACACCTACTATAAACTTGAAGCCCATGGTCGGAGCTTGGAGAACTCGTTCCCAGATCCAGTGCAACATAGGCACTCTAAAGCATTTTTAGGATGTGATGAAGGAGGGTGTTTTAACGCCCTCAGTGAAGCTTCTCCAATTTGGAGTCAACGTTTTCGTAACAACATTGGTAGGCATTTTTTGGAAGAAGTGACTAGCATTTCTGGTGGTGCAAGCATATGCATTGGCGAGGTGGGGAAGAAAGGGCTTGAGAAGGTGATGCTTAGTGATGATGAATCATTCCTTTTTAAGTCCAACTCTGAGGGAAGCATCAACAAAATTTCGGAACAAGGGTCGTGGCATGTGTTTCTCCAACATTGATAGCTAAGCGTCGAGTTTCACTCAAATAACTTCGAAACTATACCCCTTTAGGTTCATTTTCATGATGTCCCGCTTGAGTTCTAGACGGTTGTTGGATTGAGTTACCTAGCCAATGCTCTAGGCAAACCCCATTAGTATGGATGCTCAGACAACTCATATGGAGAGGGTTGTGTTTTACGAAGCTTTGTATTGAAGCGAGGAGAGACTCTTCTCTCCTAAACAATTACCTATCTTGAAATTGGGAGAGAATGGCGAGCTGATTAAGTTCACAATGAAGATCTCATATCTTTGGAAGCCAAATATTATTGGAAAAACTTGGAAACCGATTGAAAATATGTTCAAAACTGACAGTCATAATAAGTTAATAAGGATTGTTGTATCTGAGAAAAATATAGGTGAAATAATGGAGAATATAGAGCATTTAGATAATCCATGCTCAATTGTAGATAAGCATATTTTAGATAGTATGGAATTGAAGTAGTTAATAAGTTTACATGAGCAGTCTACAGAGTAGCTCACACCTCCTTATGGAGAAGCTCAGGCTGATCTAGACAAGGAGCTAGCTCCTATGGCTTCTCAATAAGTGTAGAATGGGGAAATGGAGCATGATTCAGTCCATATATTATCAGCTGTAGAAAAGGATGTATAACTTGCGTATAAAATGACAATGAGGGTGGAAGAAAAAAGTGAGATACCTGTCAAGTCTTCTACTACACCTGAGACATTGATTATTAACACGGATGATCAATTGAATTATCCAAATGTTGTAATTCTAGTCCATTATTCGAAGAAACATGAGCAAGAAATGATGTAGATGGTAGGTACCCAAAATGAGATAGATAATATAAGGAGTATAGGAGTTGATCTTGCAAAGTTGGTATGTGGAATTGCTGACTGCCCTAGGGAAAACAAATCAGATAGCCCAGCAGCAATTTCTGCTTTAACTAATAGTCAACAACAAGCTGGGGAAGTAGAAATAATTACGGAGCATCAGCTACAAATGCGATCAGTCATCAAGTCAGAGACCAATCCAAGTGCCAAATTAGTCACCTAAACAACTTGCTTAAAAAGGAGATCTTATAGGAAAAGAGCTAAAAATAAACTCATAGGGGAATCTTCCCCCAATGATACTAGTCTAGAATGTTAGAGGGTTAAATGACCCTCTTAAACAAGCGATGGTTAAGGACGTGGTTTTGGAGAAAAAAACCCCTAATAATCAAAGTTTTAGAAACTAAAATAAAACCATCACACTTGGATTCAATCTTGATGCTTTTGGGAACAAATTGGAAGGCATTTTTAAATCATTATTTGCATTTCAATGGTCGGATCATATGATTCTACAATACCAACCAAATCATAGATAATGTAATGACAGAAAATGAGCAACTTATCCATTTGCATTACAAATTAAAAGGGGCAGCTGTGGGTTTGATCTTTCAATTATTTATGCCTCTAATTTTTAGTTTCGAAAAGCCAATCTATGATAAGGATTGCAGTCTTTGACCTCAATAATTCATAATCCTTGGCTTTTACTTGGAGATTATAATTGCATTCTCAATGATACCAAAGTTGAGGGGGGAAGAGGGTTTCATACTACTATCGGTCGAGAATTAACAAACTTTTGTATCAAAGTTAATGTCACTGATATGAGTTATACAAGTTGCCTTTTCACTTGGTCTAATAAACAGCAAGGCCACTTGCTGATTCGGAAAAAGATAGATAGAGCAGTAGTAAACCATAGTTGGCTAGCCAACTATCTTCAATCCTTTGCTGAATTCGGGGAAAACTCCTTCTCCAGTCATTCCTATATTAACATCAACAATATTTGAATGATACAAACACTTAGGGCTCCTTTTAGATTCTTTAATGGACTCACTCCGCTGGAAGGGTTTATGGATTTGGTGGGTTCTTGTTGGAATTACACTTTAGAGGGTTATAAATCTTTCAACTAATACACAAGCCGAGAAAGGTTAAGCACTGTCTTAAAGCTTTCTTAAAAGCTAATCAGAGAAAAACTAAGGTTACTTATCAGCTGCTGACTGAGGCTCAAAACGTTTGTTACCTATCTCCTCACAATAATCATCTAAAGTAAGCATAAAGTAATCATCATGCAAATGTTGAAATTAAGACCTATGGTATTTCCATTGATTAAACATGTGCTAGGCAATAGAGACAATATTTGGGTATGGTTTGTTAATAAGACAATTCATAGCCCTCTCATCTAAAATCTAAACTATCTAGACTCCTGAACAAGATTCCTATTATCTCTAAAGTTTCTTCCTTACTGTATCAAACGTAATGGATTGGCAACTTCAGAGGATTCAATTTACTGGAGCACTTGCTTCCTCAGATTAATGATATCAGTAGGCAAGATTCTGTCACTTGAGTCCCCAAAGCATTAGGTAATTTTACCAAGTCTTGTTATAAAGCTTTGCAGGAAAGTGCGAGGAATGTCCCTTGGTTCAGTCTTCTTTAGAAACATTATCTTAATCACAAAGCCTCTATTTTCACTTGGCTAGTCATTAAAAATAAACTTTGCACAAAAAATAGGTGGTTTGGAATTTTCGACCCTATTTGTGTTCTTTGTAAGGAGCCGGAAGAAAGTAGAGAGTATTTATTCTTTCAATGCAGTTACTCTAAAGTTGTTTGGGGCATAATTTTACATTTGTTGCCATATGCCTTCTCAAATTCCGATTGGAATTCATCACTCAATTAGATCATTTGTACAACCTAATTGAGGTTGAATGATGCCCCCTTGTACAAAACGACCTTTACAACTATTATCATCACTCAATTGGATCATTTGTACAACCCAATTGAGGTTGACCGATGCCTTGTACAAAACGACCTTTCCAACTATTATCTATTCTATATGGAAGGGAAAAAAAGTACAATTTGCAGGAATGAAGAAGTTCACAAGTACTGTTTAGCTAATGAAATCGTCAATTAGATCCAGGCCATTATGATAATTAATTCTAATCAACTTGCATTATCCATTAACATCAAGACTAGATGGAATATATAATGCCTTTTATTAACTTATTTCCTTGAGTTTTTAAGCTTGTAGTTGTTATTCTTCTTTTGGTAAGCTCATTGTAATGTGAACATAGCTTTGCTATTGTTTATTAATTATTTTTAAACGTAAAAAAACATTTCCTAAAATAAAGACCAATTTCATCATAGACAAACATTATCTTATTTCATTTTTTTACCATTTTTGTAGAAATTATGGTAAAAGAAAAAACATATCGGTGGGTAGTAATAACAACAATTTCATTTCAAATTTAATATAGTTGTAAGTTTAAAAATAATTAATTAAGATTTGATTATTCACGTTGTAAGCTTATAAAACACTTTTACCACCACTATCTTTTCAATTTTGGATTGGGCACTGAACCTATATGCAATGTCACTCTATTTCTTTGACTTTACACCAGATATCCTAGAAGGCGTGAGAAAGTATCGCATTGGTCCAATCTCAACCAAATTTGTAAACATGTGATTTATTTCAGGGCAATGTATATATATATATATATATAGTTTTTTTAATCCAATTCATTATAGACAATGATATTTTTTTAGGATGGACAATCTCTATATACATATATATCTTCTTTTAAATTTTTTTTGATGGTGGGCATTTACCCACCCTCCCTTACAAGTGGCTTTGCCACTGCCTGTGAGCAAGAAAAAAAAAATCCTTGTTATTGGACGAACCAAATTTGGAGCTTGTAAGCACAAGTCCTTGATCGGATGAGAGTGGTTCACCATAAAATATTCTCACGAAGTTCTATGAAGAATTTAGGCAATGTTGGCATTTATGGAAGTAGTAGTCGCTCTAGTAGTTAGCAGAGTTGAATTCTGAGAGCATCGTATTGAAGCACACGCCCATGCACAAAGATAGGCCAACACTTTTTTTCTAGGCCTTTTACGTTTCTTTCATACATTTGTGGACCGTGTGCAACAGCTCCTTTTGTTGATGACTTATCACACAGTACGTAATTACGTGATTAAAGGTTGCGACAATCTGAAAAGCTGCAACTCCATATATTGGCTACTTGTTTGCGCATTTTTGGCTATGGCGGTGCATCATTTTAGAAGATGGAATTCTGTATATTGTCTCTGTGTGTGAGAGACGGGACCATTTACCAAGACCGAAGAGGGATATAGTTATGACAAGTAAAATACAATATCACAGCAAACAGCTTCGTACAGTCTGCCAATATTTTTTCATTCTCAACTAGTAATGGATCTCCAAGGCAAAGAATTAACATTAGACTCCACCAATCCTTTGTTCTTGGACGTCTCTAGTTAGTTCTATTTGAAGAGAGGCCCTCCATGTGCAGCTTCCCATTCTTTACTGTCTAGTGTCTAGATAAGGGGGTGATTAAATGATGTTCGGCTAAGTAAAGGAGAGAGCGTTCCAAGCAACAATCATAAACATGGGCACTTTGTATCTTACAAAACGGGTTGGAGAGTTAACGCATAATTGCTCGTTGTCGTAGTAATTATAGCTAATGTTGTCAGTAGTACAACTATAAGGAACTACACTTAACTAGTGGTTAGAACCTGGAAAACAGTCAAAGTTCAGCACTACATTGTATTACAAGAAGTAAAAATCCTCGCCATTCCAGGGAAACTAGAAGGTACCTTTCAACACTAAAGTCAAATACAGGCAAAGCTAGCTAGAGAGCAACTCAGTTACTCAGGCCTAAGGGATCTACTGGTACACACATGATGAGCTTGTGTACTTTGAACGCAGAGGTAGGGGTCACATCACCACCAGCATCCTCCTAATCTACATTGAAAAATGTGCCATGATGTAGCAACCAGCAATGAGAGAGCCAGCGAGTATGTGGAATAGCAGGTCCTTGATGATCCCCGATGCGTCCACTCCCAGCAACTGACAGGCCGGAACCATTCTCCGGCCACCGGCTGTCGGAGGCCCCTTATGAAACAAGAGAAACAGCCCTGTTGCTTTGCTTGGTTGGAGGGATCTTAGTGAAATCCAGGCAGGGCTGGCTGCTCTTCTGACATATGTCATGTGACTGTGGGGTTTCATTATGGATCTTTTAGTGCAAAAAATGTAAAATTTAAGTAAAGAAAAAGCAAGCACTTTGCACAGTTGCTCGAGAAGAATGAAAAAGTAGTTAAAAGAAAGTCTCTCAATTCAAAGTGGTTCATGCACCAGCACCCTTTCATCTGAACCATCTCCTCTGTGGGCCTATTCCCATGAAAAGTCTATCCATTGATCATTCATAGATGTGATTAGGATTTTCATGAGCTGTGAGATCAGATGGCTGTGAAAATTTATCCCAGTGTTAACCCCACATAATGGGCGGTCGCTCTCAAAAATCATAAATACATCACAAATCGGTCGAGACTCTTTTGTATGGACTCCTTGCATGAATAAAATATTTCACACAAGTTGCTATGTAAAGCTTCGCTGTAACCCTACAGAAACGGTGATGGGTTTCCCAGACACTCCTGCAGAAACTTTTCAATCTCTATAGCCGTACTTTCTATAGCTTTTCTTCTTTCTTACAGCCTCTCCATACCTTAATTTGCCAGTCTAGCTCTTCAAAGCCCGTTCCTACACATCTCCGACTCCACACTTACAATTTACGTTCTTTTCCTGATATCTTGGCCGACAAATTTTAAGTGTTTTGTAAGAATCATGGACGTTGACATGATGAAGTCGTCACCAGGAAATGAACAAATGGACATGCTGACAATGATGATGCAGATGGATCAAAAGCTTCCTGATTTCTGCCAAACTTTTCACAACTCCAGCACTTCTACAGTTCAAGATATGCAATTCTCTAATGCAAATCCAACTAGCATCGTGCCCACATCATCCGTCTACCATAACCCACAAGCTCTGGTAAATCCACCCCCTTCTCTGCCATTTGTTGGCACACCAATTCAAGAACCTATAACACCATCTCTCCAGTCGAGCATGGTCGCTCGCAAGTTCAAATATGGAGCTTCATTCTCAACTGCAAACTCATTCTTATCTTCACTGGATAAGAACTCCACTGCAGCGATCAGAGAGATGATTTTTCTTACAGCAGCAATGCAACCAATCTATATAGACCCGGAATCGATAAAGCCTCCAAAGAGAAGAAATGTAAAGATATCAAAGGATCCTCAAAGTGTCGCTGCTAGGCATAGAAGAGAAAGGATCAGCGAGAGGATAAGAATTCTGCAGAGACTTGTTCCAGGAGGTACCAAAATGGATACTGCTTCTATGTTAGATGAGGCCATACATTACTTGAAATTCTTGAAGAAACAAGTGCAAAGCTTAGAACAGGTTGGGGCTAATAGGTCGATGGGTGCTTTTGACCTTTCAGGAATTACAATGCAAAATATGGGTTACTCTTCTTTGTTGAAAAATTGTCAACCTCCAACAAATATGGTGGGTTCACTGCAGATGCTTAGATGAGACTTAAGAGATAGGGATGGGGTTGTCTGTGCTGATGCTGGTGGCTTTTTTGGGTGTTTTAGATTAGGATTAGGGTTATATAATCTTGTATTATTTTGATTATGCCAAAGAATGCTTTTTACTAGTTACTTTGTTCAAAAGTTTTAGCACAAATCTCTCCTTTCAGTACTTAATTCTCTTGAAGACCTCATAAAAAAGGGAAGAAGAAGCTTATATAGTTAATTATGTGTATATCGAAGCTTAATTATGTCAAATAATAATTTTCTTTCTACTTACCAAAAAATAATAATAACAATGTTCTTTCGGAGCCTTGTGCTTACAACGTGTACGGAATTTCATCAGTTGCGATAAAAGTTATATCCAACGTACCAAAGTACTTCTGTTTCCTGTTCGATGATCTTGTCTTTTGAACTCTTAACGACGTCGAATAACTCTTTGACTTGCAGACCTCTGGCACTATTCTGCACTTATTTTGGAGCTACTCTGCTCCATTAGGTAAACCGTAACCCTAATTTTAAGTCAGCAGTAGAATCTAGATTTTTGAGCCCTAGATCATGCATGATAATCCCAAAAACCATAGTAGAACACGCTCTCACAATTCTATATCTTGATAGGAGGCCTCCTGCGATGTCCTTGAAACTGAATCTGAAAGTCTAAGACCTTCTTTTCTTACTATATGGGGTGGTGAGCCTTGAAGTTTTGCGTGAAAAAAATATCACGAACTAGAATTGTTCAAGGAATGAGGTTGCCTCGCAAGACAATTACAGTAGTCATAGGAAGATTAGTGCTCGCTATCATCCCATGTCCCCGTCAGTGAAAAATATATAAGACAAAGAAAAGAAGAGTCATATGTCTAGCTACAGCAAGAATCAGAATCTGTTGATAGATAGTATAAACGAATCCAAAATCTGTATGTCCTATCTAAATGTAATGCTTTATATTAAGGATATGTTACATGTCCAATAAGAAGAAGAGTCTTTTGAAGTAGCTTAGGTGATTTGGAATACTGAGAATAACTTTCATGAAGAGTTAAAATTAAATTAAATTATTGTACATTTAACCAATTTTGACATCCAATTAGATCTTCTCTATTTGAGTGCTCTTAAATTTGTAGTAACACATTTTCTAGACAAAGTTATAATTTGGAAGTTGAAAATGGTTTCAATCTACAAGGAGTTTCAAAAGATCCGAGAACGAGTGTGATTATTAATTTATTCTAGCCATTTTATGGGAAGCAAATAAGAAAATACAAAGGAAACGAACCCTTTATCCTTTTTCCTATCGGTTTTTAATAGTTTGTCAGGTCACTAATTGAAGAGGAATGGGCAGGTAGGTTGCCTCCCAAGGGTCGAATTATAGTAGTGTTCATGTCTCAAGGATCATGCCTCACTGAAGTTCAATCCTTACCAAATAGAACGAAAATGGGTTTTAAATAAAACTAAAGAACTGGAGAAAAAGAAAAAGAGGGAAATGGTCAAACTCCATCTAGCAAAAATATGAATAGACCCATGCGTGATATCCCACAAAGGACCCAACCTACACCACAAGCTTTGATCCTTAGACTTGGGGGAGAACCCCCTTAGGCTGAATTTAGGAAATTTCATGTATCCCATCCTAGCAAGTGCATTGTATGTATGGGCTTCCGCTGACACATTCCATCATTTACTTCACATCTACTACCCTCGCACCCATTATCTTTTCTTAGGATAAGCTCTCATGTTCTTGTGACAGGGTAATTTAAGGTGTGTGAGGATTCCTAGAATTTACTCTCACTTGCATTTGGTTGGGAGCCTTTCCTATTAGTTCTTTAATTAAAAGGGTTTGGAGGATTCGTCGAGTATAAATTATCATTAAATCATGTGTTTGTTCAAGTACTGGGAACTAGGTTAGATATGCTTGAGAGGCTTCAATAACCACGTAGAGTTGAACTCATTCGTTTGATTTACACTCAAATATTATCTGTTGAGAAAAGTCGATCGGATTAGAGCAGGTTAAATAGAATTAAAGGAACAATAATAAACATGTAAATTTTAATCCCAATTTAATTTGCACTTAAGCTTTCATATTTTAGGTCAAAGGGTTAGTACCTGTACAAGTAGCAATACGCCTGATTAATTAGGTACACTAGATTCAGGACAATAAATGTAAATTGGTCAAACAAACTCCATACAAAAATGTGAGGATTTTCTTTTTCTTCAAGTGTCTTATACTTTTACATGGTATAGAATATTGGAAATGGTTGGTCGGTTGGTCGGTTTAGATGTGGGAAGGAGTGCTTAGTTTATAGGAACAGGTGGAGGGTGTGGATCTATCTATCTTCTTGGCTCAAGCTTCCCCCCATGTTCACGTCCCTTGTGCAAGGTGAGTTGAATTGTATTTTGTACGTACATATCATCTAAAGACAAATCTTACCATTATAAAAACACACTATCATTCTTTTGCTCTGAAATTTTTGTGAAATAGTCATGTTAAATTGAAAATATTATTTAATTTGGACTCATTAGGTTATTAAATAATTTATCTTGTATACATAATTTATGAATTATTAAATTCAAAAGTTTATTCAATAATCACATAAAAAGTAGTGGTTACGAATTTCCCGTAATAAAAAAATAACATTGTGAAAAAAGTTATCACCTAAAAAGTGATGGTTACGAATTTTCCATTATAATAAATAATATTGTGAAAGGAGTTAAACTTTTTATACCTACATTGTTCTCATTTTCAAAAACTATATTTTTATATTCTACCATAGAAGTATAACAATTGAAGTTTTTCATAAAATTTGAATTATATGTTCTTATGTTTTAGTTAATGGTTTAAGAACTGCACTTAAAGTTAAACTAAAAAGATAAGAGGTTTAAGATTTAAAAGATTATTATTATAAATTGAAAATTAAAAAATTTGAAATATAATCGAAAGAATTGTCTTTATCCATAAAAAATTGAAGTTTAATTAAAAATTGATTTATTTTAGTTTATAAGAAGTTAACAATTAACAAATTTTGATCGATTAATCCATCAAGTAGTCAATTTTTAACAACAAGAGTTGTTAAAATAAAAGTTAAAAACCAAATCTCAAAGTTGGACAGTTCAATTTTTTTACGGTTGAATTAATCAAATTGATTGGATTTTTTAATCATTGGTTTTAGTGATAAAATAAAAATATATTAGTAGATATTATCCTTATTTATTATATATTATTATAATAGTTATTTTTTATCTTATCCTATCTTATCTCAACAACCTATATTTAAAGGATATGTATTTTTCATATTTTTCATCAATAATCGTTATGTTTTTTTACTATAAAAATACTCTTTCATGGTATCATGAACTTAGCTTGCACTATTAAAATACATCAAATAGAAACATAAGTATAATAAATACGTATTAGCAACAGAAACACTATAAAATCAACACTAGATCATCAAATTGAATAACAACCAATAAATTTTCTACTTTATCATTCATCAATTTCTCTCTAACCACATCTTTGGATTCAACAAATTATTTTGTATGACGAAATCAAGTCTAAGCCTTCTTGATTATCTTTGACCTTATCGGCTATATTGAAAACACTTTTCCATCACCACCAAAGATCTCTGACGCTAGTCCTCCATTTCT
Organism: Erythroxylum incrassatum; assembly: GCA_026546855.1. Classification (NCBI taxonomy): domain Eukaryota; kingdom Viridiplantae; phylum Streptophyta; class Magnoliopsida; order Malpighiales; family Erythroxylaceae; genus Erythroxylum; species Erythroxylum incrassatum. Next base: position 25,138,168 of record JANVCL010000212.1, on the reverse strand, counting down.
ATAGCACATTGAACGACAAAAATTTGATCGACTAGTTTGCTACTTTATTATTGTCGTATAGTCAAATTTTATCCTACATCTTGCTACTCTTGTTGCTCATTAACTCTGATTTGCCTTTAATAGGCACTTTATGCAACAATCAACCTCTTAGCATTCTCTTATCTGATGGAAGCTTCATAAACTGAAGAACGACTCTATTGCTATCACTGATTTTTTTCTCCATCATTTCTATCACTATTGACAAACTTACAACAATCAGAGACAAAATCATAAAAGCAGATCTTGTCTTTTTCACCTTAACAACCTATCCGTAAAGTATCGAATCATTTATCACCATCGTTAAACATCAAGATTCCACCATCTCCCTCGTTGAGTTTCAAACAAAACTTCTCATCCAAGAACAACGCCTTCTTTCTTATCATTCACTGACTCCATCCTCCTTTGAAATGACATTCACTACTACTTATTTTGGTGGCAAATATAAGCATGCAAATGACAGCAGAGGAGACAATGTCAATCGTAGGTCTAATAATGATGGAAAAATACTAATTGAAATAGGTTAATTGCCAATTCACATGGTCAATTTTGTCTATTATTAAGCCTAAAATCGCAACTAAGCCTTAACCAAAATTCTTCCAATTTTAACTGATCCCCCTTACAGTGTCAATTTTGTAAAAAATGAGGACATATTGTTGTACACTATTGATTTATGTACTTAGAGTCTCAAACTCATCAAATTGGGCCCTAGATTGACTTAAATACCCTTACCACAACTTTTTCTGTCATGAATATTTAAACTAATTGTAATAATTCACAATTTACTCTTAACAATATTGGCGAATGTTTACTTGACACTGACACAACTATTCACGTGACACTTGATCCTTAATTTGTATAATCCACAATTCTATATAAAGGTCCTAACTAAGTGATTATTAGCAATGATAATTACCTTCCCATAGTGCTTTACTATAATTTAATATTTACTATATATATTTATTTGCTTTCACTTTATTGATATTTTGATTGCCTGACATTTCACCACATACCTTTTATTAGTAGAAAATTTTAATACAATAACTCTTATTTATTGAATTTAACCTTTTTTATTATAATATGAAAGAACTCAAAGTTAAGATAGCGCATCTTGTGGGTTCGTCTATAATAATCTCTATCATATGAAGATTTCTTTAAATTAAATAAAATTTAATACTCTCACAATCACCTTTGGTTTGCTTGTTCTATGACATCAGCGTTTTAGTCATACAAAGTTGGCTTATGTTCTCTAATTTATTTAATTTTTTATCTGCTAAGTCAAATGTCATAAATCCTTGTATCTAATGTCTTCAAGAAAAAAAGTACTCAACCTTCATTTTCATTAACTAAAAATTTTTATTTATTGGTATTTATTATTTTATTTTTATTAATAATTTTTAACTAAAAAATTTCAAGCTCTTTATCATTTTCAAATTTAAAGCTATAACTAAAAATCTTTTCTCCACCACTACAAATTTTTTTCAATGCAATAGAACTTCTAAACTCATCAAATGTACTTTTACTTATTACCTAGCTACTCTTGACATCGCTTTTCGTATCTTTTAGTCTTATACTTCTCAAAAAATTGGTTTTAATGAACATAAAATCCATCGTATCATTAACATTGCTCTCGATCTTCTTATCCATACCTTTACTCCTCAGTTTTTTTTTGGTTTGAAACCTTATCCATCATGTTTATCTTATTAATATGTTACATAATCCATCATGTCTATCTTATTAATATGTTACATACTCATGTCCTTTACTATAAGCCTCCAAGTGAATTACTTTTTCTAACCAAACTAGCTAAACCTTTGTCATGTTTATGTTTTTTAGTCATAAATGTTTCCCTTGTACTGATAAACTTACATTAAAATCTGCATCAAGTGTCTTCCTCAGCTATTCTTTGCTTTGACCCTCATGCTTTCAAACTTTACGTATCTTATTTTGTTCGTTTTTAAAAAATTGAATTTTGCTATGTCGAATCCTCCTTCTTTACTCCTTCCTCTTCATCTTCTAACATAAAATACCTTTACCCTTTAATCTACTTTCTCCACTAGTACATTTAACTCTTCCACCCTCTTCGCCACATCCTATTCCTATACCACCATCATGATTTCAACATCCTATAATCACTCACACATGTGATCACACTCAAATAATTTAAAATATTTTTTACTATTTCACTTATTCTATCACCACGTACAACTCTTATAAACTTGATCTCACTTTTTTCTTAGAAACTAATAAAATTTTCATTGGTGCCAAGCTAGGCTTGATAAGATCAATACTCTTTATTACAACCACATTAGACTCTTATTCCTCTGTTGCCAAATGTCAACATTTTCAACCATGATTGAGGTTTTTTTGCAAGAAATGCAACCTTACTTGTTCTTTTGACCATTATAAAGCTTACCTTGTTGCCAAGAGATATCATCCGACACCTAATATTGATTACACTTACATCTTTAGTCCTGTACTTGGGCTCACTACTATTAGCATCATTCTAACTCTTACCTTTTTAATAATTGGTTCATTCTCTAACTTGATATTAATAATGCAATTCTTTATGATAATCTTCAAGAACCACTTTTTATAACCCATGTTTATAGATTCTCACCATCTTTATTATACGTCTTTGTTTTAAAAAAATTCTTTTAATAGACTCAAATAAGTTCCCTATGCTTAGTTTCATCATTTGACTAAAAAACTTCATAAACTCATTTTTATTTCCTCCAACTTTGGCACCTTTCTTTTGATTCACTCCACCTCTTCTTATATAACTTTCTTTTTAGTCTATGTGGATGATATCTTAGTTATATGTTCTTCAGTCACCTTCATTACTCATCTTATCCATGACCTTAACACTGTCTTTTTCATTAAAGATCCAGATCATGTTTATTATTTCCTTGGCATAAAAGTGATAACCATACTCAATAGCCTTATAAATACCCGAATGTAATATAATAAAAATCTTCTTCTTCACACATGCCTTAACAACTTGAAACTTATCAACATTCCTATTATCACCACCTTAGCTCTCTTTAAAAATCATAACTATGTTCTTATTGATCTAACTAAATATCATAGTACTGTTGATGCTCTTCAAAACATTTGCCTCACTGATCTTACTATCCAATTAATAGTAAAGAAAGTCTCCATATTTTTATATTGTCCTATCAATATTCATTAGAATGTGATTAAATGGATAATACGTTATCTTAGATTCACTCCCTCTCATGGGAAACATCCCACTTATTACACAAGCCTATTGTGAAACTGACTAAGCTAATTGTCCTGATGATTATGGTTCTACCTCTAGTTATTGCATCTTCGTTAGTCCTAATCTCATTTCTTGAAGTGCCCAGAAATAATCTATTATTGCTAAGTCTAGAATTGACGTCGAGTATATGAGTATTAAGCTTGCCATTACTAAAATATGTTGGACCACCTCTCTTCTTAGTGAAATATGTTTATCTTACATCAAACCTACTCTATAGTACGGTAATATTTGTACCACCTTTCTTATTGCAAATCCAATTTCTCCTACTCGTATAAAGTACATTAGGATTGATACATATTTTGTTCAAGACTTGGTTAGTAAAAAAATTCTCTTGTTTAAATATATTTCTTTTTATGAGTAAATTGTTGATGTCCTTTAGCATCATCTACTTTTCATTGACTTCAAAGCTAGCTCACCATTGCAAACGCTTGTTAACTTGAAGGGAACTGATAGTAAATAAAGATTTTCACAAAATCCTAACTTTATTTTCTTATATTTAGTGACAGGGATAATAGCATATTATTAGATATTATCCGGTCATATATTATTAAAATAATTACTTTTTTCCCTATCTTATCTTGTCTTAACAATGATATATAAAAACTACAAGCTTTTGTATTTTTCATCGGGACGAATCACACTTTGTATGCTACAGAGATACTCTTTCATCGAAATGCCCTCCATTTTTATGTTATGAATTTGACTTTGATAGTCTAAAAACAAATGGTTTAGATTCGTCCTTTGTTCTATGGCCCTTACTCCAATTAATGTTATGGAATTATGCTGCTAATGGTCTCACTAAGACAGATTTTTTTATTCAGCATGCAAAAACAAGTAAAACTGTTATTACCTTAATCGGTATTATTGTACGTTACGTAATGTGGGACATAAGAACACAATTATATCTATAAGAAGTATACTAATTGAGACTATGTTTAAAGTCAAGGACCCATAATGCAAAAAACATCTATCAACTTGAACAAGAAGCCACTAGGGGAATTGAATAGTAAAACAAAAAATTTCAATCAGCAATGCATTTTCGTTTCAACAGCATTAGTTGGTTTTAATTAGGGGCCTTCTCATCTTTAAATGTCATGTAAATCATGTTCATTGATTCCTATTTGAAGTTGTGTATGATATAGTACATTATGGTATGATATGTGATGAGTTATAAAATAGATACACACTTGGATCCCGACCACAAGCTTACAGGTTATTGTAATGCGTTTATCACTCCGACGAGGATCTATACTAAGCACCAATTAAATTCTTTTCAGATTGTTTGTTCAAATTAATAATAAAAAGATTTAGAAGTTAAAAAGGATATAAATAAATCAACTATGTTGAAACTACCAGGACAAAACTAATCTGTAAGAAAAGGAGTTGCTTTTCACGAATTCACAAGATTAAAAATTTTAAAAATTGTTTAAACTCCTAGTAAGTAAATCTGAATCCTATTATTCTACTACCCCAAGTTTCTGAAGCAGTAATTCTTCTCTCTCAAGTTTGAAATTACCTACTCTGTTTTATTGTAATGCAAATCTCTCCATTCGGATATAAATGAAACAGAGATAAACCGCATAACTTTTGAGGAATAAAACTTAGACGCTAATGTCTTAGCATGCAAGTTGTATTTGTATAATTTTTCTAAAAGAACTCAACTCTCATTAAGATCTAATAAAAACTATTCATAAGAACAACAACCATACATGGCAGAAGTTTAGAAAACAAGATTCACCATAAAGGGTGAAACAATCTTTGAATAATGAAACTAGAAAACACACATTATAAATAAACTAAAAATAAACTGAAAAGAAAACAAATGTTCATATGCCCTGAATTACAAGCTTCACAAAGCCCCAATTCTTGTCTCTTCTTCCTACTTCTTCGTCCCCCTTTTCTTCGTACCTTTCTTCCTTTAATATTACTTTCTGTGTTCCCTCATGATTGTCCACCTCCACTGAATTGTAATAGCTACCCCCACGTTCTCGCACGTTGAGGACTTTTTTTAACCGTTCACCATTCATTTAAACACGTGAGGAAATGTTGGAATTGCCCCTGAAGTTGCGTATTGCGATCGCACCATGACACTTATGATCGCACCCATATGTGAATATCCTATCTTGTGATCAAAAGTCCTGAGTGCGATCGTACCCTACTGACTCGCGATCGCACCCGAAGCTACCTCCAGAAGACCCATTGATATTGCGATCGCACTGCAATGACTTGTGATCGCACCTTGATTGCGCTCGCACCATTATCCCTCACGATCGCACTAGATACATTTTCCTTGTTTCTTTCACCAAATTTTATCATCTTGCGTCCTTGTTCCTTCACACTCAATAAAACATCAAACTTGCCTAAAAACTAAACTAAACTACTAAACTAAGAACGAAAAGTACCACAAACACAACTAAAAACATTAACACTCAACAAGTAAAAACATACACATCAATACTCACCACTATACTTGTGCTTGTCTACAAGCACACAAAACGACAAAAGAAAATAAACATAAGCAATGACTCAGGTAGCTTGATACCAAAGAATATTTTACCAATCTTGACATGATTGTGAACCACCTACAACCCCTTAATTACCAAAAATGCAGAAAAACTCTCTTAAATCAAATTAGGAATAATACGCATACGAGAGTAGTAAATAGCACCAATAACTTAATTATCAGAATCAAGTCGCTGTAGAACATATTTGTAACCTTATCAATTTGTTGTTAAAACTGGGCAATGAGGATGAAGAAACCTTATATCTAACACAACTTAAGAAACTTGCTTAAGATGAAAAGTTTTTCAATTAAATGCAACTAAGGAGCATACTTAAATGCACAAAACCTACTTCACTTTCATCATCAAGTGGCTACTAACACTGCTCATGTGTCTAAGGCCGGTTTTGGGCACCTTTAACACAGCGAAGTAAGAATTTGGAGGTTTTTTGTTAATTCCTCCTTACCATTCATACCCTTTTGTCTCATCCTCAAATTTAAACTTCAAGTAAACAACAATAGTCATAATTAGTAAGTAAGAACTTAATACAAATAATTCTGCTAAAATTACCAAAGCTGTTCCAGTATGCGCACTAACTGCAAATGATCATTAGTAACATTTTCTAAATTTTTAATGACTAAAAGGGCATGTATGAAGTTAACAATCTATAAAGCTAAGTTCAAAATTCATGGCATGTCACTACCTTAGTCATAAACACATAACCTAACAACAATAAAACAGAAACATAACAAACACGCAACCTATGTACAAGTGCATAAAAAGAAAATTAAAAAGGATTTTAGGGAATAAGAGAACCTAGTGGTGAAGGTGTAGGTGATGGCACCTCCACATTCGACGCAACGAAGAATTTCTTTAATTTCTTTGCTTGATACCACTGTTGCTTTTGAATATCTATCATTGTTCTTTCAATTGCAGTTAACCTGTTACTATTGGTAGCGGAAGCAACCTCCCAATGTTTGAGCATCTCCAAAGCCGTAGTTGTTGGGACCCGTTTCCAGAACCCAACCTTTTTAACAAAACGAAAACTCGGATAAAACCGAAGCGAAGAAATCGAAGGCAAACAAACGGATCGAATCGAATCGAAACAAACAAAATCTCTGACATCCGTGAACGAATATCTCAGAAAAGACTTTAGGAAGCGTCGCGTTGGAAACCCTAAGACTAATCCAATCCGAAAACCGGTCTA
>JANVCL010000212.1:25113924-25131041 GCA_026546855.1 Erythroxylum incrassatum | reverse complement strand
ATATATTTTCATTTATATTTCATATGGTTTAAAATTATATAATAATTAATATATTGTGTTTTGCATATTGTTTAATATACTTTAAATAATATTAATATGCATAAATAATTTTTATTACAAAATAAAATATAGTTAAAATTAAGATTATTTTTTATTTTTATGTTGTCAAACAGTCTACTATATGAAGTTCTTTTAAAAAAGCTTTTTTTAAATAACAACTAAATAATCAACTAACTTTTTAGAAAAAATTTTCTCATAAAAGATCTGCAAAAAGAAATTTTCCTAATAAAAAACTCTGTTAGGATAAGCCCACCGAAGAGAAGCTAAATTACATTTAACTAATTTGATACTACTTCACTTATTTTGCTTTTCTGTTTGCTCCAACGTGAAGTATGCGAAACGTGGATCATGAAAGGCACAAATATCAGCGAGGCACATCTGGTTTTTCTTTCAAGACACTCTTGGGATCCTATTCTGTGGTCTCACTTTCCAAAATGAAATTTTTGGTGTAACAACAGCGAGAATATACAAACTCTCCACGTCTAAGCAATTAGCCAATGGCAACGGTCCCTGGACATGGATTTTCTTTTCTTTTCTTGTACATTTCCTTTTTGTTTTCGTGTCATTGTAAACTCTCTCTTATATATATTGTCCAACTAAAAAGTTGAGTTGGAATACACAAGACTAAAAGTTGATCAAGAATGTATAGTAAAATGTCAATCCGATAACAAGATAGGTAACTTTTTTTGATAAATAACAAGATAGGTAACATTGTATCATATTAATCTACTTTACAATACCGAGCTTCTATTGGGTCATACTTTCTTCTCTAACAAGCACTATATATAAATATATAATGCACGGATCTGAAGTTGAGATATGACACAGCTAAGTCACGAATCTTCTTCCTTTTTTTATTTCCTCAATGTTGGCGATGAGTTCTCACAAGTTCTCAGGCAATTATGTGGTTTTGAGACCTGAGGAAGTGACCTACGTCAATCTCTTTCGCATGTTTTTGAGCCATGAAATAGAGAAAAGGGCATGTGTAGAGTCCCTAGAAGGGAAATACGATAGCCTACATCATGGATGGATCATTTTCAGTTCTCTTCGAGCGCAAAAATTCCTTCAATCTATGGCCAAGCCAATGTTTCTGTACGGATCATGGCTGAATACGTGGTTGAATCTTGTATCCTGTAATCGTAATATTTTTGTGCTCTTGTTAAATGCTATTCGGGGTTAGTACTCACTAGTCAGTCATAAGCTATACTACTTCCATTCTTGCCAGAATATCTTGATGTTTATATACGTGAAACTTACGAACTTGATGATCTTTGTATAGGTAAGGTGACATTGCCTGTCAAAGAATCTGAAAATTTTCGGTCTTTCATGGGACATATAGACAGCCGTGTAGACTTGGACAAGAACATTAAACCTGGAGATTGCAGATACTACAGTGCACTCAGTGCTATGGCTGCCAAGATTGCATACGAGAATAAGGCCATTGTCGAAAATGTTGTCACAAATCACTGGAAGGTTAAATCACTAGAAAGTAGAAACATTACAAAATTTAATAGGTTTTAATGCTGGAACTCCAATTCGAGCTGATTTAATGAGATGTTTCTCCTCGCATTTACGTTAATATCATCAAGTTATGAACTCATATACAGTCTATAATATGATGCAGATGGAATTACTTGTATATGACAACTTTTGGAATGGTGCGAAACACACTCTATTTCAAGCATCCCCTTACGTGAAAATGTAGTAACATCTGACTATATTATAAGCTACTCCTTGATATTCTTATCCTCGTCACTGTAACATTTTCTTGTTAGATTTTCAAAGAAAGCGTTCGACTCAAGCCTTCATGTTTCACGACATAACTGGAGACCAAGACTTGATTGTAGTGGCCTTTAGAGGCACTGAAGCCTTTAATCCCGACGATTGGTGTACTGATATGGATATCTCCTGGTACAAGTTTCCTCAAATGGGAAAAATTCATGGTGGGTTTATCAAAGCGTTGGGGCTAATAATTAATGAAGGTTGGCCACCCGAGATTGAACAAGAAACCGACAGACCGATAGCTTACTACTCTATCAGGGAAGAGCTGAGAAAACGCTTGAAAGAAAACAGGAGGACCAAGTTCATTTTAACAGGCCATAGCATGGGTGGTGCGCTCGCAATTCTCTTCCCAGCCGTTCTAGCCTTGCATGGTGAGGCAGAGTTATTAGAAAGCTTAGAGGGTGTCTACACATTTGGACAGCCGAGGGTTGGGGATACGGAATTCTTGAGATTCATGAAAAGCTTGTTGCAAACCTACGGTTTTAAGTACCTGAGGTTTGTTTATTCCAATGATGTTGTTACTAGGCTACTGACAGACGACGATTCTACATTTCTGTTCAAGCACTTCGGGACTTGTCTCTACTTTAACAGCTGCTATAAAGGAAAGGTATGATAGCTAGGAGAGGTATTGAACTATTGAGCTCATGAACTTTGGGACTGACTGTCATTTTTGATGCAGATAGTACCAGAGGAACCATTTAAGAATTACTTCACAAAATTTTCTGCAATTCCCATGTTTTTTACTGCGATTTGGGAGCTGATAAGAAGCTTCATTATACCGTATATAAAAGGGCCAGAGTATAGAGAAGGTTGGGTGCTCAAGCTTATTAGATGGTATGGACTCATTTTCCCTGGGTTGTCGGCTCACAACCCTCAAGACTACACTAATATAACACGGCTAGGACAAGTATCGTTGTACCTCCAAGCTCAAGATCCGTATTGCAGGAGTGCCTCCGATTTGGATGTAAGAAAAAGTTGATCATTGACTACAATTGATAAGGAAACATATGATATATGCTGTTCTAGACTTCGATTTAACACAAGATGATTGATCACTTATCATTGCAAAATCTTGCAGCAAAGGTGGTGCCTATATCATTTTAAGTGTACAATCACAATGTATTACAAGAAAATTCGGTGATTTGTTTAATGGTTTATGATCTTTTTGCTGATTGATCAAAATAGATTTTCTTTTGAGTCCATCCTCACCACATTGCTTTACTGATGAATACATGATACACTCACTTTACTCAAATGAAAAACTAAAATCTATAATTATGAAATAGAAATGACAATTTTCACGTGTGTATGTATATATTGTACAGTCACATATAATAGTTATTATGTTTTAATAATTATTGTACTTTCTAAAGTTCTTAGAAAAAAAGTAAATAAAATGTAAAGAATTGAAAGTCCAAAATAAATATTCCACAAGAAGTTGGAGTAATCTGGCTAAGAATAGTCCAGTGGTCGGGCTGTGGGTTGTTAAGAGCAAGCCCATCATAGGATTAACTCACTAGCTGGCCACTTCTAAAACAGGGCACCAACTTCGGTAGTGGCTGGTGGAGGTCGAAGCGAGACAGAGGAGGCGCGTGCGAGCGAAGGAACGAGAGGTTTAGAGGAAGGTGAGGAGAGGTCAGAGAGGGATTTGAGAGGGAGGGAGAGAGGTGAGTTCTGAAATTTAAGGTTTTCTTTTGAAACTTTCGATTCCATCGAAAAAGGTCAGCGAGCGGGTAAATTCATGGTTAAAATCACATGTTTCCAAAAAGATTTAATCTTTCTTCTTTTCTCTTGTAAAGATCCAAATTTTGGTGAAAGATCCAAATTTTGGTTCGTGTAAATTGAGGAATTAACGTACGGTGAATTAGATTTTGGTATTAGATGAAGATGACGATGACGATGACGATGACGTTTTTTGTGAGAAAGAGGTGTGCTTGTTATGTGCAGGGAGCGACGAGGAAGAGGAAGAGGAGTGTGAGAGTTTTAGAGAGAGAGAGAGAGAGAAGAGGGTTGTTAGCCATCGGAGAGGCTCGAGAGCGATTTACTCTCCTTCACCTGGTTTTTTGAGGGTTTGGGTTTCTCCATCTCCGTTTCTCTGATTCCCCTTTTGTCTACTGCACAAATTGCTCTTAATCCCTCATGGAGCGAAAGCTTGTGGTTAGTTTTTCGTTGTTGCACTTTGCAAATAATTGATGAAGTTTGACTTTTATATGTGGGTTTGATTGATTGATGTGTTCTTGTGTGATTGTGCATTGTAGGTTCTTGGCATTCCTTGGGAAGTGGATACAGAAGGTTTAAGAGAATATATGAGCAAATTTGGGGAATTAGAGGATTGTATTGTCATGAAGGTTGGCCATTTTCACTTTATACCTTTAAGAACTCCAGCTTTTGCATTAATTGGTTGGATGAATATTCATGTTTGGACGATTGTGCTTTACTGTAATGATTTGTTGGACAGCATAGCAGCTTATACATATACATATATATATATATATATACATATATATATTGTGGATATCTACATAGCACCTTATATTTGTGGATTCCAGGCTTGTATTTTTAAGTTGTTCTTGAATTTACATTGCAGCTTTTGTATGCATGTTGAATTTTTGTTTTTTATGTTTTATACATGCGGACGTCTTGCTTGCATTTGAATTTGCTTTTATAACGTTTGATTTCTGGTTTTAATATTCTTCTTCACCCAGCTTTCAGTGGGCGGGGCTTTACAGCTTGAAAATTTGACGCTGCACTTTAGGAAGTATCTTGTCCTAATTATTGCATGAGGCAATTTGGTTTAGTGGATGAAATGTTTCACTTGGAAAGTAGCATATGGAAACCATTGACAGTGAATGCTATAAAAATTAATAACTTGTGAAAGGCCTTATATTTACCATGGACAAAGTGATATTGAAACCATTATAAGCATGCTTGCTAACGTTTTTCGTCGACCAAATCTTTAACAAGAGGGACTTTCTTTCTGGAGCTAAGTAATGCTTTGGTTCTAGTTTCTTAGCAGTTTGATTGCTTCAAATTAAATTATTTGTTGTTCTGGTGTTGGGATCAACAATTTGTCTTGGCTTAGTGGAGTGCTGCTGTTCCTACCTAATGCATTTCTTACTGCTTACTGCAATTAGCAGCATTCTAGGAAAGATAGAAGTATATGTTGAGACGTTTAAGATCTTAAGGTTGATATATCCTATTTGGATTTAAAGCTCATTTGTGATGGAGTTATGATAATCTAAAATATTTAGATTGTTGCAGGCAACAGTTGTACAGCTTGGTTGTTGCACGTCATAATTGTGGATTATTGATATTAATACATCAAATTTTTTTTGCGGGGATAAATTCATTGTTTTTCATTGCATTTTCAGGAGCGGTCATCTGGTCGATCTCGTGGTTTTGGATATGTGACATTTGTGTCAGAGGAAGATGCCAAGGTTATTATCAGCTCTTTTGTGAAATGGAGCTTGTTTCCTAAGTTGAAATGCTTGTGACATTTTTGTTTTCACAGAATGCACTATCAAGCGAACACTTTCTTGGAAAAAGAATGTTGGAAGTAAAAGTAGCTACTCCAAAGGTTTGATTTCAAAATTGTGAACTAATTTTACAACCCTCTATCTTTGTCCTTTTAGAATTTATGGATATTTCAAATGCCGATACAATGTAGCAGCACTTGTATACCAGTTACTTGTTTCATTTGGCAGGAAGAAATGAGAGCCCCTGCAAAAAAAGTGACCAGGATATTTGTTGCCAGGATAGCACCAGCTGTGACTGAAGCAACTTTTCGTAGGTAAAGGATCATGACATGGCCAGGGAGATCGTCTGATTGTTTTAACTTTTTCTTGTTTTTATCATTGTATATTATTTATCAAGTCAAATGTTGAATAGGCATAATTGTATATACACTTCTTGTTTGCAGTCATTTTGAGAAATATGGCGAGATAATAGATCTATATATGCCAAAGGTCATCTCTATATATCTATTTCTCTATTTCTCTATTTCATTTCACACTGCTTGCTTACACCAGGAAACAGTTGTGGTTTTTCTCCCCTGTTATTTTAACAGAGTATTTGTTAACTGATGCTGTGCACAGGATCATAACTCAAAAACACATCGTGGGATAGGATTTATCACATTTGCAAACGCAGGTGAGACCACTAATATCATTGTTGTGCATGCTCTGATGTCATTCCTACATGCATCCTTTGCTTTGTTTTCCATATTGTGTACAGTCCGCTGGCTTTTGATGGTTGCTAATCCCCCTCCCTTATCCCCCCTAAACAGAATAAAAAGAAAGAATGGTTGCTTTCCCAACTTTTTCTTTGAAAATTGCATTTGTTTTCAAATATTGTCATCTTTATGTTGCAATTCATAGGAATAATCCCTTTTCCATGCTGCAGATTCTGTGGACAATTTGATGGCTGAATCACATGAATTAGAAGGTTCTACTGTAGTTGTTGATCGAGCAACACCAAAGGCATGTTCTAACATATCTACCTAGTTTTATATCCGTGATTGAATGCTCTTCCTCTTAAATTATAACTTAAATTGCATTTGTTAGTTCCAGGATATGTATATTGCAATAGCCCTTGATAAGTTCTACATTCAGAGGTGAAGTTAATGTTAACTCTGTACTGTCAGGAAGATGATTTCAGGCCCGTAGGAAGAATGTCTGATGGTGGTTATGGTGCATACAACGCATATATTTCTGCAGCAACTAGATATGCAGCACTAGGAGCTCCTACCTTATCCGGCTCATTTTACGGAAGTTGGTGCAATTACAAATTATGTTCTTGATTGTTCATTCTATTAATGATTTCTATATTTATTTCTCTCCTCATTGGGTAGGAGGAGAACCTGCTAGAGGGATGGGCAAAAAGATCTTTGTTGGCAGGCTTCCACAGGAAGCAACTGCAGACGACTTGCGCCAGTATTTTGGTAGATTTGGCCATATATTAGATGTTTATGTTCCAAAGGTATGTTGCAGTTGCTTTACTGTAATGTTGAGTCATAATTCTGAGTCAGCCTGATGAACATTGAAAATACTCCACAAGAGTAGGACCCAAAGAGGAGTGGTCATAGAGGTTTTGGGTTTGTAACATTTGCTGAAGAAGGTGTAGCAGATCGTGTGTCTCGAAGATCCCATGAGATATGTGGGCATCAGGTAGTCCATGAAACTTCTGTTTACCTAGCCTTGCCATAACACAAAATCATACAAAAATCTGTCAAGGGTTTTCTGTTTTTGGTGGATGATTTTTATGATCTAAACTTTCGATCCAGGTTGCTATAGATTCAGCCACACCTCTTGATGATGCTGGTCCTAGTGGAGCTTTTATGATGAATGGCCCTGAACCTTTTGGGGGCTATGGTGGTCCTATGCGCAACTTTGGTAGGATGTATGGAAGCCTGACTTTTGATGATGTAAGTATAGCAACGAATAAAGAGAAAATTGAAAAATAGCTCAAGTTTCCTTACAGCTCTTCACTTATTTTTGTTCCTATAGAAAAGATAGATGTTATAGTAGTGGATAACATAATGTGTCTCGCATAGCATAATGTTAAATAACTCGTTATTTGCCATGCAGTGGGGTTATGGCATTGGGAGTGCTAGACCTTCGAGAGCAGATTGGAGGTACAGACCATATTAGCCATGCGCACGTGGCGTCCAACAATGGTCAATTGGCCCTACGATTACAACTGGTTTACAAGGAGATGAGGGCAAGTGCTAGGTTTAGGACCGAAATTACCTCTGAATAATTTGAACTGTTTAATGTTAACAAACTGTCTTCTCTGCTGAACTTCTGGTGTACTGTAGTATCATTGTGGTCCTGCTCAATATGAGAAGGAATCCAAAGATTACATGTGGGTTTGTGCTGGAGCCTTACCATTTCGGCTAGTGTATTTGTTCTTTGTGCTATAATGACGAATGGGACATTTGGAGTCCTGTACTGTGTCATTTACCAACTTTGCTATTTTGATGCATGTCATTTGCAACTACAGACGCAAGACTTTGAGAAACAATTCGAAAAAAAGAAAATGACGTGTAACAAGAAGCAAAAAGACAACGTAGCTACTGGTGACATTAAATGTGCTAGGTATCTCCTTGCTTTATAAATTTTGGTCAGGCTGGAATCTTGTCCGTAATGATAGCTCTAGTAAGTGTTGCGTTGAAGGCCTTGCGCCTGTAACCAGCAAGCAGTTCAGGAATCGCAGGGACAAACATTTCAATGGTGCTTTTGAAGTTGTGGTCTTAAATCTTACTGATTGGTTTACTAAATTAAACAATTCAGGATGATTCTACCTGGATTAATACAGCTCAAAGAATTTGCACGTGTAGCAAATTTCCAAATACAGAGGTGTCGAAAAACACGGTTCTATACAAAACTTGAACTTGGGCTACGAGATAGAGCCGCCAGGTAGGGAGAACAGAGCAGCAGGATATGGCCTGAACATCATAAAGCATCGCTGAGAAAACAGCTGCTTAACGAACGGAACTGAGCAAGCTTGTGGAGAAATGGAAACTTGTGGGACGTCTTCGGAATTTGGTGATCTTTAGGGACCAATATCGAGCTTCTCATCTCCTCAGCTCTCATCTCAGCACTTCTCAATTTACTCAATATCTTATCAATGGATGATGATCTCTTCTTTTCAAGTTTCATCTAAGCATTAGAAAATAAGTTCCAAATATATGAGGAGTCCATAAACATGAGAGTCTAGTTGGAACCAAAATAAAATAAAACAAAAGGAGCTTTCAAACGCTATTCAACAACTAAATGTTACAGTGCTACATGAATATAACCAACCTCGAGTTTTCTTACTGCTGCTTCTGCTTTCGCCTTCTGTAAGTTTTCCCATGCTGTAATCTTGGCTTCCTCTCTTTGTAAACTGCAGTCGAAATGGCCACAAAAGGTCAAAGTTTCATAGAGTATGTTCGGATTGTGAGGGTAAGCTTCAGTGGACATAACAAACTTTACATATGGTAGGATTGCAATGTCTTTGGTCAAAACATTCTTGGACATTTTTACTTCTTTAAAGCGATAATCATGCGTCTCAGAGTTGACAAGAATCTTTTTGCAGTACAATAGATACTAGGCTTTCTCTACCTCTTAAGTCACAAGACTTACTTATGGGCATTTTCATTATCTATCAAAAAACTGAAATAGACTTCCATTGATGAAGAATGAGGCTATGACTTGTGGTTGCATAGGTTAAATTCAATTCCTTCCCCAAGGTCATAGGGCTGCTTGTGTTTGGAGTTTAGTTCATAACCTTTCGGTGTATCACGGAATAGATCAGGAAAATACTTCCTATCGTTAACCTGGGAAGTATGTCCAAAATAAAATGAAGAGATTAACACATACTTGGAAAAGTCTGATGCTGCATCTGAAATATCCCAAGATGACTTCCTAGCTTGCCTGTAATTTTCCTTGTAGTCCTTTAAACCTGCTGATCCTTTATTGCTTATGCGAGGTCTTTTTGACCATCTATTAATCATGGTGGATCTTTTGTCGACACGCACTTCCCTCACTTCCATTTTAGATGTATTGTCTTTCTGAGACTCCAGTTCTGGAGGGTTAGTAGGTGGAGATGAGGATCCTGTTGTAGATGAGTGATTGGTGCCTTCAGGACTCATCTGAGTTGCCATGTCCCTTCTTGAAATGTCACGATTTATCAGACTTTGTTCATTATTCACGTCGTCAAGTTTCTCATCTGTAAATTCGATTCAACAAGTGACCAGCTAACATCAGAATAAATTTGTTATGTTAAAGCTGGGATCTTGAAATATGTACAGAACTCAGAAACTAGGAATGGACAAAAAGGCATCATAATGAGCTAGTTGATTCTTCTCAAGACAATCCTGTGGAAACTCCGAGATATAGACTAACTTTCACATTCCTTAGCTCCAAAAGAGAGTGATAAGAGAAGAATTGAGAATATTTCGTTGATTATATACATCAACTCATGCTTTGTATATTCTTCTCAACTGTAAATGCTCATGAAATATATTTCCAAGGCTTAACACATCAAGTGATTAACTCCACCAAATTGGTTATTAGTTCACTATCAATCTCTAATGTCTACAGAAACCATACCTTGAGAGCTAGGCAACGAACATTCGCTCACCACGTCTGACCAAGGCAGACTAGCCACAGTAGCATGTCCATCATTTCCAACTCCTCCATAATGGATAGCAACTCCGTTGGGCATCAAAACTCCAGTCGAAAACGGAGTTTTCATGAAATTCTTCAAAGAAGCGCCATCAAAAATCTGCAAAGAAGGCGAGCAATTGGAATATTGTCCAACCCCAGGAGGCACAATAGGCCCACTTTTGGACTTGGGACGTCTTTGAAGCCGAGATTGAGAGGTAGCAACATCGTACCCAAAAACAGGACTGCAGATCCACCTTTCAGCGTCATCCCACTTGGAAGGCAATGCCCTGCCACTATAAAAAGGCCTCAGTACACCGATATGCCTCCTGTCGCCGCGTGATTGACGTGGTACCCTCTCTGAGCACCACCCTTTATCCTGATAGCTTGATACACCTGGACTGGGAAATGTACCTAAACTCTCAGAAGAAATTAGATTCTGCTTCATCCCTGCAACAAATAACACTAATCTTGAAGTGGGACTTTTTGCCAGCTTGATTATGAGCTGCAAGAGTATACAAACTTGTGGTTTAGTTGGCAAATAACAGGAAGACTCCTGTTTCCGAGTCCATGGTTACCGTTCAATATGTGTACCGGATAGATTTCTTTGGTTCTAAGATATAGATATGTCCTGGGGACTATTTGCGAATGGACAAAAGTTGTGTAGGGAGAGGCAATGATACTTTCCAAGAACTGACAAAAAATGAGTGTGGGACGATGCCTTCTGCAATTAGGGAGCAACGATGTAGACGAATTGCATTGATAGTGATCTGATGGGTCAATCTTTGTTGAACGGATAGATAGTACAAGGTGTTCTACCACCTGTTGAATGGTGAGATCTCTCCGGAGAAAGACAAAGTAACAGGTAATTCTTGTTCCTTCATTTTACTTGAATGCTTGTGTTACTGACAAGAAGATAACAGTTATCTGCCTATTAGCTGGTGATCAAGTTGTTGCTAATTTCTCTTATGCACATGAACCTTTTTTTTAATTCTAAATTATTGTTGTTTTTTGTTGAATTAGGCCTGGCCTGCATTCAACATTCGCCTTTGTTTTCGGCTCAAGAGTACAATTATTGCAGAGACTTTGCCTCGTAGCAGGAAATTGACCTTTTTTAAGTCACTGTGCACACCCTGCAGGTCCATAACCATAAAGGAGACGACATCTCCATCAGAAATTGAATCTACTTAAATTCTTGATATGAAGTCTTGCATAAAAAAATGGGATAGAAGATATGTACTTTCTTTTAAATAATCATCGGCATACAGTTTTCTTGTTAAATCTTTCTACGGATCCATCATAATTTTTTTGACATTAAATTACACACATTTTTTAGGAGTAAAAAAAATCAATTTTGATAATTTTATGATCTATAAATCTATTATTTATTATGCAAGAATGACCTTTTAGTTAAAAAAATAACAATATTAAGTATGGAACTATTCATTATATAGATAGTACAAGATTTGTACGCCATTTATAGATTATAAAAGAACTTATATCAATCGATTTTAATGGATGCTGAAATTTTCAAATATAATTAAAATTTTTGTAAGTTAAAAATATTATTCTCTAATTATAAAAAAAGTTGAACTTACACAAATTCCTAGCTTGTCCCTGTCCGTCCCAATAATAATTCATTCGCTTGAACATATTGGGATCAACTAATTTTAAGGGATAAATACAGTTCTAATTATTATTGGCAACAAAGAATGATGATGGATATAATCTAATTATTTATGTAGAACAAAGAGGAAAGAAGGAATGACAAAAGACTTTATATATTTTTGTTTATGCTCAATGTTATGTACATCCATCTTTAGGTGGGTCCAACTAAAGGAAAAAAATCAACTAATAATTACATAGTATTATTGTACATGATTTTGGGAGCAAATTAAGATTAAATGTATGTTTATGTTGGACTTTCAAAAATTATGTTAATAGCTCCCCTCAAATTCAAGGTGGTAGTAAAGACGATAACTTGAGTTTTGAGTGAAGATCTTGAACACGTTGAGGTAGATGTGATTTCATAAAATGATTAGCAATTTGTGATTGGGGTGAGATTGAGACAAGTTTTATAGTTCTTTGAAGCACATAATGACAATCAATTTTGATGTGTTTAGTTCGATCATAAAAGACATCATTGTAAGCCATCTGTATAAAATTATGATTATCTCAAAAGAGAGGAAATGCTAAAGAAAAGGAGACATATATGTCTTAAAGTAACCATTGTAATCATAAAAGTTCATAGGTAGTGTTAGCTAGGGCTTAATATTCTGCTTCAGTACTTGAGTGAGAGACAACTGCTTGTTTCTTACTGCTCCAAGAAATAAGAGATGTGCCAAGAAAGAAACAATAGCTACTAGTAGTAGATCAGCGATCAACTAGGTCTCCAACCCAGTTTGTATTAGAGTATGCTAGTAAGTTCGATGAAGATGAATAACTGAAGTAAAGCCCATGAAATAGGCTTCCTTAAATGTACTAAAGTATACGGTGAACAATTGAAAAGTAAGTAGTGCGAGGTGCAAACATGAATTGATTGACAATGGGAACAACATGAGCAATACCTGGACAAGTGACAATAAAGTATACAAGACTACCAACTAGTTGTCGATAAAGTGTACCATCACTCAGAGGAGTTCCATTAATGGCAGAGATATGAACATTAGAATCGAGTGGAGTGCTAGCAATCTTAGTGTCAGTAAGGCCAGCACGAGAGATAAGACCAGTAGAACTCTTAGCTTAAGAAAAGTAGTAGCCTGAATCATCAGAAGATACTTCAAGACCTAAAAAATAACTGAGGGGACCTAAATCTTTCATTTCAAATTATTGATGAAGATAAGATTTGAGAATAGCGATCCTTTGAGTGTCATTGCTAGTTATCATCATGTCATCAACACATAGAAGGAGAAGAGTGCACCCTAGATCTATTTTTCTAATAAATAAAGCATGATCATAAAAGCTTGAGGTAAAGACAATACAGTTGATGGTGGAGCTAAATTTAACAAATCATGCTCGAAGAGCTTGCTTAAGACCTACAAGGCTTTATGAAGACAACAAACTTTATTAGGTGGATGAGCATACTGAGATAGAGGTTACATATATACTTCTTCATAAAGATCATTGTTGAGAAAGACATTCTTGACACTCATCTGGAACAATTCCCAATGCTTGTTGGCTACTAATGCAATAAGATTGTGGATTAAAGTCAGGTAAGCAATTGGAGTAAAGGTCTCCTCATAGTCAATTCCATATTTTTGAGTAAACTCCTTTGTAACCAATCATTCTTTGTATCTTTCGACTGATCCATCAGCTTGCGTTTTGATTTTGTAGACCCATTTACAACCAATAACAAACTTATCTAAAGGTAGGTCAATTCAGTTTTAATTAATGGTGTTGGAGAGAGCCTATAATTATTTCGCCATTGATTACTGGCTAGTCTCACGATAGTAGTAAGGTTCATATAGAGAGACAATAGGATAATAAATATGAAAACTTTTAAGATGAATAGATGGTTGACTTACTTGAGAAGATTAACAAGGGGGTTGTTGAGACTCGGTAGATTCGGGTGAATGAATAAAAGAGGAAGAGCTATTTGGTGAAAATGGAGGATCTACAGCTGGAGAAGATGTAATTGAATCAGGCATTAGTTGTGCTAAACTGTTAAAGTTGTAAGAAGAACTTGTAGAAGAAATATTAGAAAACAAAGATATGGTAGGGTTTTAAAAAATTATGTGAGGGTTTGCTAACTCAAAATTTTGATATTGTGGAAAACATTTTATGTTCCCAAAAAGTGACATGTCAAGAGATTCGAAGTCTTTAAGATAGTGGATCTTAACATTTATCTCCTCTGCGCTCTATGTCATACCTATAAAACAACATAAACGTGCTTTTGGTTCAATTTTAGTGTGCTCATGAGGTTATAATATAACAAAGTACACATATTTAAAAACTTTGAAACACTAATAGATATGAGCACTGTAACACACCACTACCATAGAGCATGTACCTGAACATCCAGAGGATATTCAAGAACATACCCTATGAGAATGACATGTTAGAGCAATCATATTCACTATTATGGCATCATACAGAACATTAGAGATCATAAGTTCAACATTTCTCATTTAATTTTACAAACATCATTTACATTGTCGTTACATCTTATAATCCATATATGTACATTACAAAAACATATGAGAGTTTATTGTTCTTTACAAAATATCTAGCATGAAATGAGATGCTAACAGAAACAATCTATCTAAACTCTTCAGATATTAGCTGACCGGACTTTCTAGCCATTCCTGATTCCAAAATTGACAATACTAGACTGCTACTAGATTGCCTTAGAAGCTAAGTCTCCTCAGTACCTGAAAAATAACGTTGCAATTTTGATGAATTTTGCAAACTTAGTGAGTGAACCATCATCGATGTGCTCACTCGAGTCAAAACACAACATCACAAGTATATAACCAAATTCACAAGTATATCACATTAGCTTGAATCAATTCCCATATAGTTTTGTATACTAAATCACACTATAAATCATATCTCAATAAGCATATTATAATCCAAACATGTCATATAATCTTTTTAGAACAATCCAACCTTTCACCTTAATCATTCATATCATCAACATGTATACAAGTATTGCAGATTACTATATCAACACAATTTAGTACTTTTTTTTTACAAACATTCACATTTACACAAACATAGAAAAACATTATATCAACTCAATTTAGTCATTCTTTACAATGATTCACATGATACATGTAAAGATATATATGTAATGGACACGAGACTCCATTTTTATTTTTATTTTGTTGTGACCGAGCACCTATTTAACTGTCTCGTATCCATTATAGATACTGGGCTCATTTCAGATATTATCTCGTACCTATTGTGGATACTGAACTTATTAATTATTGAGCCTGTGGCTCTGTGCGTACTTTTTTAGCTTTAAGCTATTTTTTATGTTGGTCACTCCTGTTACAACTCCTTTATCTGATCATGCATATCAATGTAATGGAAATGCATCAAATCACATATTATGCTATTGATAACTCTCATTTAGTGTGCACAGTCATATAGCACATTCATCGGATCTAAGTTTTGCATTTAACATATAGTTGAGAACACAATTTCCATATTCACATTCAATTTGCAAACACTTCCAATATAGTCCCGAATATCAAACTTCTCAGACCATCAATGTCAAGAATTAACACAATCATATCAATAACACTTCAATATCTAACATTTAATTAAGAACAATTCAAATATGGTGAGTAAACATCTAGGTTAATTCACAGTATGCTCCAGATAGCTGTTATCTTGATGAGTCGGTAATGTCTAGAAGCTGTCGGTCAATTTGTGCTTCTAAATCATGCAATACACACATATGTACACATTACTAACTTGTTTAATCAAATAAGTGCTCAATCATACACATGCATATATGTTATGTTTAATGCATGCTTAATTGACTATCCCAGGTATGTATCCTTATTCACAATTCTTGACCATTCAAAAATTATAGCTTGTATATTACCACTTTGTAATCAGGTTTGTACCTTTAAGCTAGTTTGATTCACTCCAAATTCATCAACCATACTTCACACTTATCCTTGAACATTTTCATGATCAAAAAGCCTCTGATAATCTATAAACAATTGTTACTTTAAATCTGGAATTTCAGCAAGCTAAATATACATTCACCAAACTTTTTCCAACAATATATATTCATACATTTACCCAATTCTCATTTATAATTACCCCATGTTCTTCAATGCTCATTCATCCACACCTTATACATATTACTCATGTCTTTAAGATCATGTTTGCATTAAAATAACTCATTCATTCCTTTAACAAATAAAAATTTCCAGATTTGAACTCAACCACATCAAAACAGTCCATTTTTTAGGTCATGACATCAATTAACTATATAAACTTATCAAGTTCTTAACCAATTAATCAAGCAACAATCTAGGCTCATTCCTAGACTTAATCAAGTCTAAATATACCAATTAAAAGTGAAATTTCTCAGCTCGTTCGACATGTACACAAGGCTAAAATTAAAATTCCAGAATTTGTCATCACCATCAGTAATGTGTGTAACTTTACTACCTTCAATACTTCATGAATTTTACAAGCTTAAAGACATCACTAATACTTGAAAATTTCCAGATTTCATATCCTTTAAGGTTACTTCATTTCAGGTTAATTTAACTTCTATATGGGCTACACTAAGGCTTACAAAATTCTGGTCACTTATATCATTAACAGTCACTTTTTACAAACACACCTACACAGTCACTTTTTACAAACACACCTACAACTCTATTTTTTTCTAGATTCGAAAACACCCTAATAACACCTATCTTTAGCATGAATTTCTCATCAAGTATACTTCAAATCCCAACTTAAATCATCTATACAACAACCCATAAACTACTGTTTTCGTACATGAAAAAATAGAACAGAAAAGTACCCATTCATTCTTTATTTTCCAGCACATCTTCATCTTCAACATCATATACAATTCATCCCAATTTCATCATCATAAATTCTCTATTATAACATTCCATAAATACCAATCTTTTACTTATTTTTCTAGCTCAAATTCTAGCTCAATGATCAAGCTAATTCAGCTCTCCGTGCATGCAAAAATCATCACAAATTCAAGGTGGGAATTGAATGGATTTCAGTTAGGATCAAAGGCTATAACAAGAACAACTATGTTCTGATTCTTTACCTAACTTTGTGAGGGTGCAAGCATGGATTATTGGTGTAGCAATTGGACACAAGCATAGACAAGATATAGGGATGTACAAGTGAGAGTGTTTCGGTGATGTGAGAAAAAGAAAGAAGAAGCAATGAATAAAACTAATTTTACTCCTGTAGAAATGTAACATCTTAGATGCTAGGTGTCTCCATATTACCATGACATATGTTGGACCCCGATCTTTAAGTGGACATTTAGAAATATTAAATGAAATTCAATGAGTGTTTTTGCATATGAATTGTATTATAGATGTTCTGTGCTTTAAGGAAAATTGATGAGAAAAGATTTGAGGACTTTGATATTTGAGTAAATTTGTATGGATTATGAGAGTAAAGTGA
>JANVCL010000212.1:25078158-25105390 GCA_026546855.1 Erythroxylum incrassatum | reverse complement strand
TTCAACCAAACAAGATGGAATAAGGCTTATACTTACTTGATTTAGCTTCAATTGCTTCAAACTCTTCAAGATCTCCCAAATCTTCTTCTCCTCTCTTCCACGATTTTTGCTCCTATACAATACAAGACTACATTTACTTCTTTCACTTTTACCCTAAATGCATAAGCAAAGTCCCTTATGCCCTTCCATGTAATGCCTTAGCCTTCTAACCTTAAATGATCTTCCAATTTTGCCCTTATACATTCTTACTTCTTCAATTTAACTACACCATAGTATACTCTAACTTAATCTTAATTTCTCAATTTAATACTTCTAATTCCATTGATTTAAGCAATAAATCCTCCAAACAAAATAATTAATCAATCAAAACCTCAAAAATTAACTTAAATCATGCTTATTAAATAAGAAAAGAATTTAGGAGATAACATTTCTCCCCCTCTTAAAAGAATTTCAAGGATACCTGAGTTAATGAAGAGATGCGGATACTTCTCTTTCATAGCTTCCAACGGCTCCCATGTGGCCTCTTCCACCGAATGGTTTCTCCACAGGACTTTGACTAGCTGAATTGTCTTATTCCTGAGGACCTTCTCCTTGGTGTCTAAAATCTTTAGTGGAATCCCCTCATAACTTAGATCATCTCTCAACTGAACCTCAACGGTCTTAATGATGTGGGATGGATCCGATCTATACCTCCTCAATATGGAAACATGAAAGACAACATGTATCTGAGACAATTCCTGCGGCAGTGCCAACCTTTAGGTTAGTGGTCTAATTCTTTCAACAATCTCATAAGGACCCATATATCTCGGGCTCAACTTGCGTTTCTTGCCAAACCTCATTATTCCTTTCCAAGAAGACGTCTTAAGAAACACTTTCTCACCGACTTTATACTCCATCTCCTTTCGGTATGCATCAATATAACTCTTCATTCTATCTTGAGTTGCCTTAAGCCGTTGCTTGACTAAGTTGACCTTGTCGACTATCATTTGAATCAATTCTGGTCCTATCAGTTTCCTCTCTCCTTCTTCATCCCAGCATATCGGAGTTCTACACCTTCTTCCATACAGTGATTCATAAGGAGTCATCTGAATGCTCGAATGGTACAAATTATTGTAAGCAAATTTGACCAATGGCAAATGTTCATCCTAAGCTCCTTTGAAATCCATCACACATGTCCTGAGCATTCCCTCAAGTGTCCGAATGGTCCTCTCAGATTGACCGTCTATTTGAGGATGAAAAGTAGTGCTAAAATTCAACTTAGTTCCCATAGCCTCTTGTAAGCTTCCCCATAATCTCGAAGTGAATCGAGGATCTCTATTGGAAACTATGGAATTTGGAATCCCATGTAATCTCACTATCTCATCAATATACTTCTTTGTTAGCACATGCAGAGAATCAATCTGTTTAATTGCTAGAAAATGGGTTGACTTCGTCAACCTATCAACAATAACCAATTTGGCATCATGCTTCCTACTAGTCTTGGGCAAACTCATCAGAAAATCCATGGTTACTCTTTGCCATTTCTATTCAGGAATGGACAATGGTCATAACTTGCCTAAAGGTGCCTGGTGTTCAACCTTGACTTGCTGACACACTAGACACTTACTTACGTATTCTGCTACATCCCTCTTCATGCCTTTCCACCATAAATGCTCTCTTAAATCCCTGTATATCCTGGTGCTACCTAGGTGCATGGTATAAGGCGCATTGTGTGCCTCATCCAGTATCTCATCCTTCACCTCCTTGGCATTCGGAATAGAAAGTCTGTTTCTTACTGTCATGAGTCCATCATCCCTTACTACCACTTCAGATTTCTTTCCATTCTGAATTTCTTCTCAGAGCTTGCTCAATTCTGCATCCTGTGCCTATAACTCCCTAACCTTCTCTCTGAGTATCGGTCTTACTTTGAAATTAGCAAGAACGCAATTTGGTTCCTCCTGTTTTAAACTTATCTTAAGCTTAGCCATCTCTTCCAACAAAGGCAAATAAACTGTCCGAATATGTGCTATTAATGATTTTCTACTTAAGACATCCGCCACTACATTCGCCTTTCCAGGATGATACTCAATCATCAAATCATAATCCTTGAGCAACTCAATCCACCTTCTATGTCTCAAATTCAGTTCTTTCTGGCTCAGTAAGTACTTGAGACTCTTATGATCAATAAAGATTCTCGTCTAAATTCCATATAGATAATGCCTCCAAAATTTCAAGGTAAAGATTATTGCTGCCAATTCCATATCATGAGTCGGGTAATTCAACCCATAAGGCTTCAATTGTCGTGAAGAATAAGCTATCACCCTGTCTCCCTGCATCAATACACAACCTAAATCCTTCCTCGAAGCGTCACTATACACTATATACCCCTCATCTCTAGTAAGCAAAATCAAAACTGGAGCACTTATTAATCTACACGTGAGCTCCTCAAAACTTTTCTGACATTCCTCATTCTAGATAAATTTCTAATTCTTCCTTAATAACTTAGTCATCGGAGTAGCTATCATAGAGAATCCTTCCACAAACCTCCTATAATTACCTGTCAGACTCAGAAAACTCCTCACCTCTGTCATTGTCTTGGGTGCATGTCAATTCACCACTGCTTCAACCTTCCTCGGATCAACATGTACCCATCTTTCAAAATCACATATCCAAGGAATATCACCTCATGAAACCATAATTCACATTTGCTGAACTTAGCATAAAGCTCCTTCTCCCTCAGTTTTTGCAATACTATTCTGAGATGTTCCTCATATTCCCCTTCACTCTTAGAATACACCAGAATGTCATCCATAAACACTATGACAAATTGATCTAGATACTCCTTGAAGACCCTATTCATAAGATCCATAAAAGCATCTAGAGCATTGGTTAAAACAAATGGCATGACTAGGAACTCGTAATGTTCATAACGAGTCCTAAGGTTGTCTTGTTTACATCAAACTCCTTGATTATGAGCTGATGATAGCTTGACGTAAGATTAATCTTGGAGAAGACCTTTGCTCCCTACAGTCGGTCAAACAGATCATCTATTCATGGCAGAGGATACTTGTTCTTAATGGTCATCTTGTTAAGTCTCCGATAATCAATACATATTCGCCATGTTCCATCCTTCTTCTTAACAAACAAAACAAGCGCTTCCCAAGGTGACGAACTCGGCCGTATATATCCCTTTTCTAACAGTTCCTCCAATTGTTCCTTAAGCTCCTTCAAGTCAACTGGAGTCATTCTATAAGGTGGTATCGAAATAGGTGCGGTACCAGGAATCAAGTCAATGGCAAACTTGATTTTCCTTACCGGTGACAAACCAGGTAAGTCCTCTGGGACCACATTTAGAAACTCCCTCACAATTGAAAAATCCTCTAACTTCCCTTCATGCACATCAATATCTACAACATGCTCCAAGAATGCTTCACACCCCTTTCCCATCATTCTGTCAGTTAGCAAAGCCGAAATAATTCTTGGTGATGATGTTTTCCTGTCCCTTATGAAAATCACCTTCTCACCATTGTTCAAATCAAATTCCACCTCTTTAAAGCCACAATCCAACTTCGCATGATATTTCTCCATAACATCCATTTCAAGTATAACATCTAACCCCTTTAGGTCTAGAGGTAGGAGGTCTACTACCAATCTAGTACCCTCGATGAAGAGCTCATAACTTTTGTATACTTGACTAATTACCACATTCCTCCCTAAAGGTGTACTAACAAGCAAAGGACTATTCAAAAAGAATGCGTAGAACCAGAATCAATTAATAAATATACTGCTGAATCAAATAACTGAGCCATACCTATGACAACCTCAGGTGCGGCTGCAGCTTCCTCTCTAGTCATGAAAAACACCCTTGCTTGCGCCTGACCCCTTGGCCTTCCTGGAGGAATAGCCTTCTTTGCAGTTCCAGAGCTGCTCACTTCAGTGACTGGCCTGGTTTCCACTGTTTCTGCTCTCCTCAAGGCTTGAAACTGCGACCCCTCTTGTTTCGGTGCTTGGGGACAGTCTCTGATCATATGTCCCCTCTCTCCACATCGAAAACATGCTCCAAGTAACTTGAAGCACTCCCCCTTGTGAAACTTCCCATAATGCTCACATTGGGGGTTTGTGTATCGGCTCCTCTCCACCCTGCTATTCGCTCCTGTTGATGAGGCTTGGACTGACACTACCTTTGCTTGTTTGTTTTTGGCAGAGATACGACTCCCCACCTCACTCTATATATGAAAACTCTTCATACTCCTCTTAGACATTGGAGCACTCATTCTTTTCTTAGAAGATTGCTCCCGGTTCTTCCTCTTTTTATTTGCTTCATATCTTATGTTCTCCAGTTTCTCAGCCTGAAGTGTGGCATCTACCAACTATTGGTAGTCACATAAATTTTGGATCAAGACTTTCTTTTTAATCCCTAAATGAAGCCCTCCTTCAAACTTGTGGTACTTATCCTCCTCATTCGCCACAATGTTGGCCGTATATCGGGAAAGCTGAGTGAACTTCAACTCATATTCACTCACACTTATATCCCTCTGTGTGAGATTCAGAAATTCCTTGGCCTTCTCTTGTACATAAACCCTGGAGAGGTACTTCTTCCTGAACACTTCCACAAAATCTGTCCATATCAGTACCGATGGTTTGACCTGACTGTGGGGCACTGACTCCCACCAATGAAGTGCATCCTCCTATAGTAAGCTCACTGCATAATCCAGTTTCTCCTCATCTGACACTTCATCTGAATTAAGGCCCTCTTGGTCCTCTTCAACCATGCTTCGGCCTCTTCTAGATTCGTCGTTTCATTGAAATCTACAGCCCTAAACTTGCGGAGCTTATCATACTGCCCACTCCTACCCATTGGAGCTGGCACCGGCACTTGTGACCCTTGACCCATGGCATAAGTAAAAGCCTGGGCGAAGGCTTGAAAGAACCGTGGATCCATAGGGTTTGTTTGAGGCATAAGAGGAGGCGGTAGAGGCACTTCCTATTGCATACTAGGCGCCTCAGAATTTGGAGCAGAATGTGTCTCCGCATCCTGTGGGACATAGGATTTATCCGTGCTCCCTTGGTGAGAGCGAGATCGAGTCATGGCTCCTCGAGTTTTCTTTCAAGGCAGCATTTTAACTCCTTCAATATAAAACCATTGAAAACCTTTCGTTTATGCAAAACAATTCAAATTGTATAAAACAAGTTCAAATCATGTAAAACAATTTAAAACAATGCAAGTTATTCATTCAAAACAATACATATTCATTTCATGACTTAAACTACCCATTTCGTGCCCAAACCTAGTCCTACACCTAGAGCTAAACCTAGTTGCTCTAATACCATAACATGTTGGACCCCATTTCTAGAGCCTAACATCGAACATGGGATCATGAAGCTTGAGCGTGGAGGGAGGCTTAAAAGTTGAAAAGTAGAAGAAATATCCTTTAGAAGCAAGGCGGGCTCGCCACGTCAAACAGATAGGCAAATCCCTCCGAACCCTTCGGGAATTTTACGTCGCGGTGAACTCACCATCTCAACAAAAATAACAAGCTTCAGGTTAATTATGCCGCGACAAACTCTTAACTTCGCTGCGGCGAAAACCTCTTGAGTAGAACCCATAACTTAAAATTTCCTATCTTACTAAATGCTAACTTAAGAACCATCAACCCTTCTTCAAATCAACCTAAAACAAAATAACCTTCCAAAATCTTATTTTCATTGTAAAACGATTTAATGCAAAAGGTTTTGAGCTAAAAACAACATCAACCATATCTCATTAATAACCAAAGCAAAAGTTTTACAAAGCTTTAATTAGCATTTCAAGCCATATTACAAAATAAACCAAAAATGCATCATTTGCAAAAGTATAATTTCTCAAAATGCAACTAAAGCCTTAGTTTACCAAAAAAAAAACTAGTTTCAAAAGCAAAATAAGCCTAGTTGGAGTGATGCCTTGACTCTTGACTACTCGATCTCTTGCTCCTCACTTGAAGATGGGACAAAATGGAAAGGGGTGAGCTTAAAGCTCGTGGGCAACAATTTTACAATCAGTAATAAGCAAAACCATTGAAAACTTATTTTCCATTGTAACAAAAATTCACAATGAAATCACAAAGCATATATTTCTCAACCAAATTTTCAATAATGCAAATCAGGTATGCATCAATCTTGTCAATGTATCATGAGCACATATGCACATCAAAATGGTCTGGAACGTCTATAAACAGAACGAGCTAGCACATTTCCCAAAAAGGGTCTTGTGTAGTCGTGAACAAAACGAGCTAACACAATCCCACCTAGTGGTTTTGTGTAGTCGTGAACATGAGGGAGTCCATGAAGGAGCTCTATCCCACTAGTGGGCAAGCAGGAGAAGCCTTTAGTCGAAGTGCACTTGAAAACAGAATGGACCAAACCAAACCCATATAACATGTATTTCATAATCTTGTAAGCTTGTTACCCAAAATGACAAATTTTCGAAACTTGATCTTTTTCAAATGTAGTATCTTTTCAAAAATTATTTTCATATTCTTTTCATAAATCATCAACACAATAAGCTCATACCAAACACATAACATTTTTTCTAAGCATTTAATGAGTTATAAAGCATGTTCATGAAGTAATTGAAATCGTTTATATCCATCATTTAAAAGAAAACATTAATGGCTTATTATTTAATCATAAAACTGTAACCCATCTTGAAATCCTTGCTTGTTACTTGCTCAAATGTGTCCTTCCTCTTGATCCTCTTGCCTCACTTGCCTCACTTGATTTCCTTAAACAATAACCAAAATTCCATTCAATTTGGTTCAATAATCAGAAAGTTACTACCTAAATAATTTCGGACTGTCCTTATGCATGAAACAAATATCTATGCTCAACATCACTCCCAAAATTTGAAATTCTAAGAGACTAAATTTAGACTTAGTTCCTTCATACAACTTGTAGCCCTATGTCTCTAGTTTACAAGAAATAAAAAATCACAGAATTTGGACATTTAAATCAAAATTTATGCCAAACTACCAAAACATATTTGTTTAGGAAAACTGGAGTTTGCTACGGCGAAGTTAGAAGTTCGCCGCGTCAAACTTTTCCAAAAACTCATTCCGAAGGCATTTTTTTCGACATCCTTCAACTTTTTACTTCCCATCTTTCACATATAACCCATATTAACCCTCAAACACCTCTTCTACTTCATTTCCAGGCTTATTTCAACCCAATATCAATAACAAATACATCAAAATCTATCTTTGATCATTAACCCTAAAAGAGAACACTTGCCTATAGCATTCACTAACAACTTCCCACACATGTTAAGTTATATTTTCACTTCTAACTATCACTACTTATGGTTCATTCAACCAAACAAGATGGAATAAGGCTTATACTTACTTGATTTAGCTTCAATTGTTTCAAACTCTTCAAGATCTCCCAAATCTTCTTCTCCTCTCTTCCACAATTTTTGCTCCTATACAATACAAGACTACATTTACTTCTTTCACTTTTACCCTAAATGCATGAGCAAAGTCCCTTATGACCTTCCATGTAATGCCTTAGCCTTCTAACCTTAAGTGATCTTCCAATTTTGCCCTTATACATTCTTACTTATTCAATTTAACTACACCATACTATACTTTAACTTAATCTTAATTTCTCCATTTAATACTTCTAATTCCATCGATCTAAGCAATAAATCCTTCAAACAAAATAATTAATCAATCAAGACCTCAAAATTAACTAAAATCACGCTTATTCAATAAGAAAAGAATTCGGGGGCCAACATTTTTCATATAATTTGTTCATTTCATCATATTATGTTATGATTAAAAAAAATATAGACCATAAAATTAATGTCTACTTTATTTGAATCCAATCATGTTAGTTATCCACCATTAGTAATTGATTCAATTAATAACGTTTGAAAATTATTTTTCAAAGTGTCATTCCATCTTGACCAAAAATTTGGCGAATCAATAATAAGTAATACATTCTCCATTATCACTTTAAGTTCATAAATCCTATATTAATTACGCAACTACATTCATATAGTTCATATTATTTCCAACGACTATTGATTGAGCTACCCTTGACAAGGATAGGTCTTAAGTAGTATTAAAACATAACAATATTTATATTAGATACTTTAAAGATCTCATGTTATAGGATCACTTATACAATTATATTAATAAGAGCTTTCACAGAATACAAGTATGTTCCAAATATGATTCTTATATCAGAACTTATTCTCTAATAAATACTCATATGTTTGTTTAAGTATCTTCATACTTTAGTCTACGAGATTAACTACTTTCTTAATAAGGAAGAAATATAACGTGTATTAGTCTTTTTACACTTTATTACTATCAATGTAACACCCACATACCCCCTAAGAGGATATACAGGTGCCACACAAAACAGAACTAAACAATCCATAACATTCCAAGCTATTCAAGAAACTTATGCAAACATTTCATTTCTTCTTGACAATAGTTAACCTTATACACATTATATAAATATCATAATACATGCTTTAAAAATTCAGATCCAACCTATATTATAGTTATTACAAACAATATATGCAAAATACAAAAGGGTCTCATTATGATGAGCACAACTCGAAAACAAACTGAACATTTCCAAAACAAAACATCTTCTTCTTAGCTACTGTGGTTGTCTTTGTCCCATTCTTTAAACTTTCTTATCAGAACCAACACGGAGGCAAAATCCCCGTGCTAAGCATATACTTTAGTGGGGAACAACTAAACAAGATATAAACTGGCAATTGTCAATAATATCATATCACAAGCAATCTTTAATTATCCCTATAAAGAGTAATCCAAACATTATTTATCTCAAAACAAAATATGATTCATCAATAAAATACAAAACTTTTAAATATCAATACAGAATGTACAAGTATCAGAACATGATATAATACTTTCATATCAGAACATAATTTGTATCAGATCAGGATATGTCTTGTATCAAATCAGAACTTATCTTGTTTTAGAATAGAACTCAAAATCTCAGAATAGGATATCATTGTGTCATATTAGAACATAACTTGTAACATAATAGACTTATTTGTGTCAAAACATAATTTAGCTTGCATAAGAGTGGATCATCTATCAGAAAACAAATAGATTAGCCCGTTAGTCCTTTTTACAGAAGTGGGTAACGAGACCAGAATAGAAGATATCATGATTGGTATCATAGAACAGAAGAGACTTATATCTTAAAATTAAGGGACACCATAGTGTCGATAATCAGGAGACACCTTAGTTTCAATAACTAGGAGACACCGTAATGTCAATAATCAGGGGACACCTTAGTATCAAGTTATAGGAGCAGTTTTAGACCTTATTAGTTATGCCTATTTACCCACAATTAGGACTTGAAAGTTTTAAAACAAAACATTTTACATTTTAGAATCACTTGGCAATGAAATAGTGCATAAGTATGAATTTAACTTGTTATGCTCAAACTGAATCTATTTATTCACACTTGGAAAAACTCATTATACCTCATGAATATAAGCATTTGCATCAATGTACCAATAAGACATTAAGTAATTACATTTTACATGTACTGACCTAAGTTCCCAATTTATAAACATTCATAACTAACACATCACTTATATCATTTAAATCACATTTGTGTTCATAAGTATACTTCAGTTCTTTAATAACTTAAAAGTTTCAAATTAAATACTTGTAATTAAAATAACACCTTCCATAAGTTATTTCCTTAATTGAAAATCCAAAACCTATTCAACCTTTAACTAATTAATCTAATCTCAAACTAGGTTCATTACAAAACCTAATCAACTTCAATTATACCAATATAAGGTATATTGTCCTACTATGGTTGAACAATTACATAAAACAAAGATTACCATGTTAGGCCTTGCCCACGATCGTAGGATGAGTGCCACGATCATGGACTACCCATTTTCATGCGAGTTCCAGATCCAAACATCTTCTTTAAAATTTCAAAACACCATGACAATCCTTAAATTATGCTTCAAGGATACCTCAATTATATGCCAACTCCTCATCAATTTTATATCCAACTTTAACTCAAAATTACTCATTTGGAAACTCACAATCCATTTTCTTTCATGCAATAAAATCCATAGCAAAATCCATTGAACAAGAATCATGTTCTATGCCTTATTATATCATCAATTCCACATATATTCTAATCCATTTCAAGTAACATAGAATTCATGTTACAACATGCCATCAAGTTAGAATTCCCTTATCTATTTATCTTTAAATTCCAACTCCAGAGAACCAACTAATCTCGCCCTTCCAAGTAACCAGCACACATCCAAGATCATGGTGCGAATTGTAGCACCAAAAAGACAGCATAGAAGATAACAAGATCTAGCTTCCTTGATGCAGCATTTTGTAAAGATTCCAAGTGATGATGATCTAAAATCAAACAAAAATTCCAGAATTTGAGAAGGAGTGAGGGGTTTCGGTGGTGAGAGTAGTGAGAAGGCAGCAGAAACACCAAATGAGCTAGAGTGATTCAGCTCTTACTTTGCAAGGTCTCCTAACTTTGAAGCGACACATATCCTTACATGGGGTGACTATATGGAAAACATAGGAGTGAGCCACTTATATTTTAATCATGCTACCAAATGTCATAACTCAATTAGGCCACTTGTCACTCAACCAATGTTGCCAAATGTCAATGCATTAGCCATGCCAAATTTCACTAACTCATAGGCTTAGCAATCCAATTTTCCATATACCAACTTGTTTTGACACTTGACATTTCTCTAGTCCAAATGTACATTTTAATACCTAAATTTCCTAATGATACTAGTTAATTCCAAAACACTAAGTAGTATCTATTAAACCAAAATTCAAGATCAAAACAAAATTCAAAACATATACAACTTGCATTTATTTCACAATTTTAACACCTATCATATATACCTTCATGAACATGTAACATTTCAACTAGGGTATAATTTGGGGCCCTAAAATTTTCTCTCTTAAAAGATTTTTTCCTCAAAATTCATACCTGATGAAAGTAGTTGAGGGTATTGAGTTTTCATTGTCGATTCTGGCTCCCAAGTTGCTTCCTCGAGTCCATGATGTTGCTAAAGTACTTTCACCAATGGTATTTGCTTATTTTTAAGTTGCCAGACTTCTCTAGCTAAAATAGATACATGCCTTTCCTTATAAGACAAATCCTATTGGACTTGAATTTCTTGTATAGAAATATTATGTGTATCATCAGACCGATATCTTCTCAATATGGAAACATGAAACACATCATGCAACTTGGCCACGTTTTCAGAAAAAGCTAACTGATAAGCTACTGGTTCGATTCTCTTAAGAATATTATAAGGACTAATGTATCGTGGGATGAGCTTACCTTTCTTCGCAAACTAAAGTATGTGTTTCCATGGTGATACTTTCAAGAATACCTTATCACCTACCTGATACTCAATATCTTTTCTTTTTAAATCGATATAGGACTTCTCCCTATCACTAGCATCTTTCAATCTTTGTTGGAGAACTTTGACTTTCTCTTCAGTATCTTTCACAATATCAGGCCCAGCTATCTTATTCTCACATAATTCAGTTCAATAAACTAGATTTCTACACTTCTTACCATATAGGGCTTTATAAGGTGCCATGCTAATACTAGTTTGATAACTATTGTTATAAGCAAAATAATTATCCCAATTTTCTTGGAATTATAACACACAACACCAAGCATATCTTCCAATATTTGAATAACCTATTCAGATTGTCCATCTGTCTGGGGATGGAAAGCGATACTGAACTTGACTTGAGTATCCAAAGCCTTTTGTAGACTTTTCTAGAATCTTGAACTAAATTGAGGATCACCATCATAAATAATAGACAATGGTACTCCATGCAACCTCACTACCTCATTCACATATATATATGTAAGCCTATCCAATGAACAATTAAGACGAATAGGCAGAAAATGAGTAGACTTTATGAACTTATCCATAATCACATAAACAACATCATACTTCTTTTTAGTAAGAGGAAGTCCAGTGACGAAATCTATAGTAATGTTATCCTATTTCCAATGAGGAATTGAAATAGGATGTAATAAACCAGATGGAACCTGATGCTTAGCTTTAACCTGTTAACATGTCAAACATTTGGATACATAATCTACAACATCACGTTTTATACCTGACCACCAATAATGCTGTTTCAAATCTTGATACATCTTATTTCTACCAGGATGCATAGTAAAGACAGTATTATGGGCCTCAAACAATAACTTTCTTTTCAGTTCATCACTATTCGGTACACACAATCGATCTTTATAATGTAGATCACCATCTTCTTTCATAAAAAAAATTCGGGTTGTTTGCCTTCCCTAATTGCCAAAATAAGTTGTTGCAACTTATCATCAACTTTCTGAGCATCACAGATCTCTTGTCTAATGCTTGAGGACAAGCAAAAGTTTAAATGAGAGGATGTTGATAAGTGCAAATTGCATCATGCGTTAGGGCTTAATTTGATATGTATTTAAATGTTAAATTAATCATTTAGTATGTGTTTAGCTTAGAATTGCGTTAGTTTGTTATTAATTGTGTTTAAGTGTTTTTTATAGGTTAGGACAAGTCTTTGAGCTTAATTATTATGTCTTTGAGGTACCTTAATGTGTTTTTTAGTATTTCAGGGCCAACATCGGAGAACAGAGAAGTTTTGGAGACTCTCAAATCGAAACAACTGCCCGCGATTGTGGCACAATAGGCCATGATCATGATAGAAGCACTGGATTCAGCCCATGATTGTGGCCCATATTCCATGATGGTGATAGAAGCCTAGGACACGGCTCACAATCATGGCCTATGTCCTCTAGATGTGTAAACACTTAAAAGGTCAAGTTTTGAGGGAGTTTTTGGCCTTTCAAACCTCATAAAACCGTAGGGCTACCTGAAACACAAAAGGTAGATAAAGAAAAAGACAAACATGATGAAGGATGTAGCACTACATTACTGCAAGGTACATATCAGAGCACCCTTAGGATATTCTAGTACATATCCAACGATAATGGTGTGCTACGATCAATCACTACATTCACTTAACATGGCATCATATATCTTATTCTCTTATGAACATTATTTAGAAATTCAAAATATTTTAAAACCCAAAATTTCCCCATTTCATTTCATAAAAAACCCAAGGTCTATAATGCGTCTTTCAACATTCCTTACATATACATCATCAAAACCTAACACAAAAGTATTACATGAAAGAGGAAACACACAAAATCTATCGAAGTTGTCCAAAACCCAGCTGACTGACCTTTGAGCCATGAATTCACTTCCAAAATCACAAGTCTATACTGCTTGTAGAGTCTCTCAGTAGCTAGAGTCATCTCTCGGTCCTAAAAAGTCAACATTGCAATTTTGGTGAGTTTTGTGAACTCAATGAGCTAACCATCATCGATGGTTCACCCAATTCCTGCAACACGTCATTACACATAACATATATTCACATTTTCACTTAAGCATAGGCAATTTTGCATTTCAATCAATCAAGCATACTTAACAAAATGCATATGAAATGCTCATGTGACTCTTTTCCAATTATTACATTGTTGTGATCGAGTGCCTAAACTATCCCGTATCCATTGTGGATACTAGGCTCATTGATAACTGTCCCTTATCTGATGGAGATACATGGCGCATTTTACATAGTGAGCCTTTGGCTCTTAATCACTTTCTGAGCTCGAGGCTCTTTTTCACAATATGAGCTTTAAGCTCTTTTCCGTAGCTACTCTGATCACAACTGCCTTTATTTGATTGTGCATTCATGTATGGAATGCATCTGTCATAATCAATCATGTCATGGAACATATAGTTCGTCACATTCACATACAAGTAGCACTTCAATAATACATTCACATATCACAGTCGTCAGGCCTTTATTGTCTGAAATCAACACATCAATTCACATTCATTCAATAATTCAAACATAATAAAAATAAACAATCAATTGAGAGAAACCATATCGGTTACTCACAAGTCACTCCCGAAGTTAATGCCTGGAAGATTCGGCAATGTCTGGAGGTTGACAATCCAGTTGCTCCTCTATATCACACAATATACACATATCATAATTTGCACAATTGTAAGTGTTTGTTACTGCACATGCATGTATATGAAATATGCACAATGCATGTTCATGACAATCTCGGGTAATTATGCATTTGTTTCGTCACAATATCAATCCCATATCAAAACTCACCTAAGTATAATTTATACTTAGGTCTATACCTCAATAATATCATTAAAATCACAATTCACCTCTCATTGAACCACCTTCAGATTTTTCCCTAAAACCTTATTTTTGGGTCTACTGTTTTGGATCATTTAGACAATGAAATAGATGTAATTTGATCATACTCTCTTCTAAAAAATTGTTCTCCCATCTCTTAAGTTTCTAATGACACCAAAATCTTTCAATTTGGTTCAGAAGTTTGAAAATTATTCTCCCAATATTTTCGGACTATTCTCATTTTGAAATAGTACCCTATACTCAACTTCCATCCAGAAATTGAAAGTCTTAGAGATTAAATCAAAATTTGACTTCTTCAGATGATTTGTAGCCCTATGTCTCTAGTTTATTCAAATAAAAAATCATCTCATTTAGATGTCTATAGAAGAAGTTATGGTCAAAAGAACCAAGACTGTTCAGTTTGCAAATTCTCTCAGGTGTTCAGAGAATGTAATGCATTTCCAATCTTTCAGTACTCTTTCCTGTTTACTATTTTAACCTCTCCGTAGGTAATGGGATGTTACAACGGAGCTTTTGCATAAGTCATTTTGGAGAGAAAACCTAGAGAGAATTGTTGAGAGATTGAGAAAGAGAAGAAGGAAGAGAGAAGTGGAGAAGAAGATGACATCGACGTACTTCCTGGATTTGGAGTTCCCAAACATCGTTGCCTCCTGTCTCCGTTTAGAATCGTATTTCCTATTATTTTCCATTTTTATTATTTTATAGAATTGGGAATAGCAGTTTAATGATAGGATTGTGAATGTTGAGATATTCTATACTCACCTTTGGGTTTTTTTAATCTTTAATTTAATAAATTATAATTGTTCTATGTTTATTGGATTTATTGTGATTGATTTCTATGATTGCATAATTCTGTAATAGACTTAGAGGGTGAATCAAATGAAAAATAAATAAATTGGGCTAATGAGAGTTAGGTGATTTAATAAGAACGAGATATTAATCAAATCGGTAATTGTGTGAAGAGAGATCTCATATAAGTTCGCGATAGTTTATTGGATAACTTCAGATCTAATTAGGGTTTTGGATAGATTGTTAATTGAGAGATTGCAATTTTCCATTATCTGATTAGGGTTTATAATTTAAGATTAATGGTTATAACTCGAGAGAGAGTAATCAACCCTAGGATCGTCTAGGCCAATAATCCAATAATTTATAATCAATTAGGTTAGCATTAAAGATAGATAAAAATTCCCTTTTCTCTCAATTGATTGTTCCCTTAGGTTGATTCTTAAGTGCGTGTTGCAACTGCTACTTTGTTAATATTTTTGTAATTGATTCTTGTAATTGAGTTGCTTGAATTAAATCCTTGCCTTAGTATTTTTACATTTTGAATTACTACGAATTGTTTTGGCCTTAGATGTTAGGATTAGATTATCCCTTCTCATGGGATAGACACCTTAGGTACTACACAAATGACCCATACACTTGCGGATTATCGAGGTTATTATTTAGAACTTACACACATCGAAAAACCATAATCAAATATCCTCCCAAATATTTTAAAAAGATTAATTTAATTTCTCTAGTGGGCTAGGATCCTATTCAAAATTTGTTAATAATGAGTTTGCTCAATAAACTAACTAAACTTAAATTAGGTAGATAATAATTTTATCAATTATATCTTATATAACTCCTAGATCCGTTAGGTGAAAAATCTTATCAAAACATATTTTATATGTTATTCTTAACTTTATATCTAAACGAATATGATTATGAGTTTGCCTATCCAAACCACACAAATTTAGTTAAGTATGACCTATTTTTACAAGATTAAACATATTCAAATTAAAGTAGCCTTAAGTTTGCTCAACAAACTTAATAATAAATAAAACTTTGGTTTATGCTTATAAAAATGTAAGGAAACAATCATATTCTAAATATGTACTTAATATTTTAATAAGAAATTTAATTTTGATGGTCTCATCAAATATAGATTATATGTAAAATTTCTTACATTTAAACATGTAATTCAACATGCATTTATAGCATATCCAACATAAAATTTAAAATAAAATTTATGCAAATATAAACTAAGCTACAATACTACATTCATAGACCACTAGTGTTACCATATCGTCAGTCATAGGTAAAGAACGAGAGAGCAGGATATTGGAATGAATCTAAGCATGAAGAGCCAATATAGAGAATGATGTGTTAGGTTTGTACCAAAAATATTAACAATTTCAAACTTTGTGAGTGAAGTGTTTGGATATTTAGTCTTGTTTTGGATCTTTTAGATTACTTATACCTTTATTGGGTGTTCTTTATGAGAAAAAAAAAGAGAGAAAGAGGAGATATAGTAGTAGATTGTTTTTGCCTTGCCTTTAGGTTATGGTTTCTTTTAAGTCAATGCTCTCAACCGAAACTCTTCCTTCAAAATTCTGGAGCAGATGGTTTCATAAACTATAAACCTTATTAGATTTCATTATGGTTTGTAGGATTGTAAATTTTGCAAGAAATAGATCTTATGTATGCTTTTTAAAACTCATAAATTCAAATATGAAAATTTCATGCTCAATTGTTTAATGTTTTCAACCTTTTCTTAATTAATTCTAAATTTGTTATCAGTGATAATAAAAAAATTATTGAAGTTATAAAAGTAAAAGATGACTAACACAATTGTTAGGAAAATTACAATAGAGCTTGATCCTGCAAGCAGTAGAATAAATATGAAATCGTTTTATTTGATTTCTCAAAAGCCAAGGTCACTTTAAATTGTATATATTAGGGTCGAGTCTTATTCCTAATCCCGAAGCACCCAGATTGGGAGAGATCGTGCCAGAGACACGTTTAAACCACTCAACTGGTAAGAAAATTCAGCGTCAACGTTGGCGGGTTTGCCACGGCGAAAGTCTAGCCTCGACGCGGTGAAGTCACTAAATTTAGCGCAGGACCCTTCGAGAAAGGTTCACCGCGACGTACTCTGGGCCTTGCAGTTGCGAAACACTTAGATAAACCTAGACCACCAACATTCAACACCAAACATACATACATTCATATAATTCTTTGAACACAACCATTTTAACAAAGAAGTTAACTATGAACATAAACAACCAAAACTACTTCAATTCTTCATTTCATTACTAAAGCAAATAAGTTTGAAAAATCTTTATTTACATATCAAAAGTCACACCGTTACAAAAATACAAATACACATAATACAATCGAATGCTTATGTTCGATATGCTGCTAAAGCTACTCAAAAGTAATCGAACTAACTTAATTACTAAATGTGGTTATCTCAAAGTTTCCAATGCGCCTTGCAAAGATCACTAACCTTCTCGTTCTGCACCTGAGGATTGAAAATGATGGGGTGAGCTGCAAAGCTCAATGGCTTATATATTTATAGCCATTGGCAACGAACCACTTAATCAACATATATACATATATTTATACCTTATTTGGCTAGCAATTCAATCATTCACAATTCTAATTCAAATATTCATAGTCAAGGATGCTATCAAATAAAAGCATATCATGTAATTTAAGCATCAAAACATAACATTCAATTATGTATCATACTTGACAATTCAAAGATGCAATGCACAACAAATAGCTCGAGGGTTCCATGGAACGAAATGGAGAAACCAAAGTTTACACCATGAACGAAATGAGTCCATTTTTTGAATCTCATATACCA
Source organism: Erythroxylum incrassatum (assembly GCA_026546855.1). NCBI lineage: Eukaryota > Viridiplantae > Streptophyta > Magnoliopsida > Malpighiales > Erythroxylaceae > Erythroxylum > Erythroxylum incrassatum. Next base: position 25,087,471 of record JANVCL010000212.1, on the reverse strand, counting down.
CAAGCGGGCAGTTGAGAGAAGGTTCTTGTCAACGTGCACGTGACAAATGAAATGGTTCCACTCTTGCCTAAACAAAAGCACATATTCATGCTTAATTCATTTATCACATATTCATATTCTCATGCTTCTTATACTTTTTCTTCTTTCGATTATATCAAAATATCATACATCTTCTAGGCATGACATAAAACACATCATAATGCATTTTTCACATTCACAACAATTCAATTTCAAGCAATTAAGCATATACACATGTATATAAGCAATTTGTCTATTTACACAATAACCATAAACATATTACCCACCTATTTACTTGCAAAATTCGAATCAAGCTTGCCTTTCCTCTTACTCATTGATTGGCATTCCTTGGTTTCCTTCAAACAATCAAGTTCTCATTCAACATAACATTCCCATAGAAATTCCTAAAGCTTCAAAAATCACAAAAATGAAATAAATGCTAAGTTAGGCTTGGGCTTAACCTACCCATAGTCTATCTAAGTTAGAAAAACCAAAAACCTAGTTTAGGAACCCATAACCTCCATCTAGGGTTTCTCTTCTTTCTTTCTACACAAACTCATTTCTCTCTTAAATCCCTATTTGTTTTTCTACTAAGCAAGAAGAAGGATGATACTTACCTTAACAAGTTGATTCTTCCTCCTTTTCTTTTTCTTTCCTTCTTCTCCAACACTCCACGCACTCTTCTCTTCTCTTCTCTTCTCTTCTCTCCATATTTTTCTCTCTTTCCTCTCTTTCTTTCCACGATTTCTCTTTTTTCTTACTTACTTCAAGACCATTTATTTGGTCTTTTCCCCTTTTACCCTTCATTTACGTTGTCCTTCACATTTTACCCTTATATCTATTAAACTAACATCTTAACTCCCTATTCTGATAAGGTAAATAAAGAAATTTGATAACACCTTCTCCTAGAAAAATGTTCCCCATTGTCTTAAGTTTCTAATGACACCAAAATCATTCAATTTGGTTCCGTAATTTCAAAGTTATGCCCCAAACATTTTCAAACTGTATACTAAAACAGTGCTCTGTGCTAAATCCTAAAATTTGTAGCCCTATGTCTCTAGTTTACTCCAAATAAAAAATAATCTCATTCGAGTAACTATCGAATAAGTTATGCCCAAAATACCGAAACATGTTCAGGGTAAAGAAAAGTTCATCACAACGAACTCCTCTCGAGAGAAATTTTCGCAACAAATCTTACAAGTTCGCTGTGGCAAAACCAAGAGTTGGCCGGTCAAAATTTTCCAAAGAGGAATCCTAGCAAAAACCTGCAAGTTCGTCAAGGCAAAGCAAGGAGTTTTCCACGGCAAACTTTCACAGAAGCGTACCAGTTTATGTCAAATGTTGAGGCTCTTAGAGACAAAATTTAAATTTGATGTCTTCATGAAAAACATAACCATATGTCTCTAGTTTAATAAAAATTAAGAATAATCTCGTTTGAATAACTAGAGAAAAAGTTATGGCTAAAATACTGAAACATACTCAGTAAACATGCCAATGCTACATTTTCCAGATCATCTTCCATTTTTGACTCTAGATTTTTACCCTAACATATCTTATACTAAGATCACCTTTTCTACTTCAGTTACTCCTCATTCTTAACTCCATTTCAACTCATATCATCCATAAATAAATTATAGTCCATGAATGATCATGAACACTAATAATAGAACATACACATAGATACACATTCATCATCAACTTACTACACATATTCAACTTCATTTTCGCTTTCATTTTACTGTTAAATATCATCTTAATTCTTCCCATTTCATAATCTCTTATCCATCAAAACACCAAAGCAAAACATAAATCTATCCACATTTCTCATTCACTACCTTAATCTTGTTTATCATTTCTAATTCGAGAATTTTCATTTTTCTTTACTCGTGACTAATCGCCAAAAATTTCTTATTTAATAGTTCTAACTTTTAAGAAAAGTTTGGGGTCCAACAGTATAACATGATTAATGCACAATTATAATAAGAATAAACATAAATGGTAACTTATTATAAAGCTTGATCTTTTTGTTGAAGTTTCCCTCGATCTATTCATGAAATTGATTCATTGTAACCATAAATGCATAGTTGTCCAACCTCTAATTGTATCGACATGTACTAATTAAGAGAACTCTATAAGTATTGTAAAGAGAGATAGCTAAGAAGAATTAGCTCTTTTAAAACCTAAGCCTATTTATAATAGGTTTAGACCTTTTAGTAATTTAATTAAAATAAAATTATATTTTCAATTAATTTTTAGTTAGAATTATAACTAATTATAATTAAATAGTAATTAGGAATAAATAAGATCGAATATTTTATATGGTTTCTTATTTATTAAATATATCATATTTAACCTTTAAAGCTTCTCAAACTTTACTATCAAGTTCAACTTCATTAAAAGTACCTTTTCTCTAAAGAATCATTATTCGTATGTGGAAACGAATATAAGGCATAAACTTAAATCATAGTTAAGATTAGATAAAGCAAATGCCTTTAATTTTTCTTTTATTTTCTAATTAAATAATTTGTATCTATATATTAAGATTAACATCTAGCAATGCATCATAATTATCTAAATATTAGGAATGTCAAAGTATTTTTGACTAACTTTTCTGTATATGATGCTTTGGTATAATTCAATACTTTCATTATATAGTGTTTTGATTAGATATAGAATATGTTACTAATGTCTACTCTATTTATGTCCAATTAATTTTTCATTATTAGTAATTGATTTTATTAATAACATTTAAAAACTATTTTTAAAGTGTCACATTACTTTGATCAAATATTTCTCAAATCAATTCTAATTGAAGACCACAAAAAATTCTCTCTAATCATTTTAGTATAGCCTCGAAAATTTTATCTAGGCCCAACTCAATTAGGTCCAAATTGACCAGACATTAAGTTAAGTTTGAGCTTTTTCTTTTAAATTTTAAGGTTCAAACTGAATTCGATCTCAAACAATGTCTCACTACTATATATAACAACTTCGTTTTATGCTAGCCAAAACAACCTCATTTATTTGTGAGATGTGTTTATATTGAAACGATATCAATTTATGTAGGGTAAAATGACATCATTTCAGTTTAGAAACAACATCCCCCTTCTTCTTCGGTGGTTATTGTAGCATAATGGAAAATAAATTGAGTAATTGACCTAATCCTTTGACATACTACTACAATTATACAAAAAGAGCGTCCTCCGACCTTTAAACCTCCAACATCTAACTTTTAAATCTAGTCTAACCTTCATCATCCAACTTCCAAGCCTACTTCAACCTCTAACAACCTTAAGGTACTCAACTGCTCCTTTGCATCTGCTCCTAGCCCACCAAATGCTCGATTACATCTTTTTTTTTAACTTAGGAGCAAGTTGTAAATCAATTACTTGGCTTATATTGTTGCTAAATCCTAGAAAAAAATCATGTACAAATTAAAAAGGTAGACAAATAAAATAATGACATTCTAATTTTATGGTAAATCATGTAAAAAGGATAGTGCCTGAGTAACCCTTATCCCAAGTCATGAAGGATTCATGAAGATATATCACTTTACATTCAATACAATGTAAGTTACAGCAGTAGCAACTATATGGCATTGATAATGCTACTAGGTAGATAAACGTCTAACTCACTAAATGACTTATAAAATATAAATAATTTTGCATTCATTTCGTAAATGAATAAGTCATATTTATAGGAAATAATTCCACTACATGCTTGATGTTTCAATGCTAATAAGTACCGTTAGTAGTGAAAGTGTGATTCATATGATTTCCTATTCTTCATATATCAACATTCTATTCTTTGTATAAAGCAGGTGTAGGCCCCTGAATTTTTTTTCCTTTAGTTAAGCATGATTTAAATAATTATGGGGTTTGGATAGGTGAATTTTTGGGAGTTAATTATTATGTCTATGTTAGTAGGATTTATTTCATGGGTTAATTGAATTAAAAGTGGTAAGAATGCATAAAAGGCATTTTTGGTATGTCACTTAAGCATTAAAGTTATACAGCATTAAAGGAAGAGTAAAGTGGACTTTTAGCACTCGTTAAGGGTAGACTGGGAAGAGGAAAATGTTGTCTTGATTTTTAGAGGAGAAAACGTGAATGAGGGAGAGAAGGAAGAAGAGAATACCGAAAACAAAGAGGAGAGGAAGAGAGGTTTCGGTGTTTGAGAGAAAAGAAGGAAGTTTGAGTTAGGGTTTCATCATTTCTTAGTTTTCAAGAGGAAATTTGAGGTTTTTCAAGAAGAGAAAAAGAAAGGGAAAGATAAGAGCTTTAATTTGGGCCAAACATCTCTTCATTTGGAGAAGAGTTAAGGTAAGAACATTTTTTATATTTTGGATTTTTGGAAAGTTTTTGGTTCATGAAGCTTAGGAAATGCATGGGTTTAAGTATTCTAGAATCAATTTTAGTGAATGTTTTTTCTTTGGGTTTTCAATTTGAATTCCTATTAAATGGAATTTCACTATTGATAAAGGAAATCAAGAAGGGCAAGAAGAGCAAGAGGAGAGGCATCCTTAAGCAAATTCTTAAGCAAGGAATTCAAGGTGGGTTACATGTTTATAATTGAGTTAATAAGCCATTAATGTTTCTTTCAAATAATGGAAATAAATGATTTCAATTACTTTATAAATGTGCAATTATTGCTCTTTAAATGCTTTGAGAAAGTGTTACATGTTTATGGTGGAATTTATGAGCCATGAACATTTTTCAAATCAAGAAAGTTAAATGTTTACAATTATGTTATAAATGTTGCATTTATTGCTTCTTTAATGAGTTGATAAATTGCTATATGTTTGGCATTCAAATTGTGTTGATGATTTATGAAAAGAATATGAAAATGATTCTTGAAAAGATATTATGCTTATGAAATCATGTTTAAAAAATATGTCATTTTGGGCAACATGTTTACAAGTTGTGAAATACATGATTATGTGGGTTTGGTGTGGTCCATTTTGTTATGTCAAGCGCACTTTGGCTCTACTAAAGGCTTCTCCCGCTTACTCGCTAGTGGCATGGAGCTCCCTAATGTTTACGAATACGCAAAACCATTATGTGGGATTGCGATAGTACGTTCTGTTTACGACTACACAAGACCAGTTGATTGAGCCCAAGTTTATTATCTAAATTGGCAACACTTTCATGGTCTTTACTATGCTTTTTAACTCCTAATTCCTGATTTTGTGCTTAATTTAATCCTTAAGTGTAAACTTTTATTTTATGCAATTTGATAGTAAAAATTGTCAGAATTGGTATTAATTGCATTCCTTGATTTTTCTAAGAACAATTGATACTACAAATTGCTATTTTGATTATAGGAACCTCAAGGAGAAGGGAATCAATGTGCTAAATTGAAGTCAACAGGAGAACTAACCTTTCGGGAAATGTTTGCCGCGGCGAGCCCATCTGTCGTCGTGGCGAAGAGCGAGGAATCTATACTAACCTTTCGGGAAAAGTTTGTTGCGGCGAAGATTAATTCTTTTGCCGCAGCGAAGGATCAAGAAAATGCACAAAACCTTTCAAGAAAAGTATGCCACGGTGAGCCTGCCTATCGCCATGACGAAACATCGAAAAACCCGAACATATTTGAAAAAATCTCTCACTATTCCGACCCGACCCGCGACCCAACATTTAAAAATATTCCAAATTAGGTTATGAAAAAACACTTTTTGAGAAGAGAGAGCCGACACTCCATCATACACTCTCTCCACTTTCATCCTTCAACCATTTTTCACGCTTCATTGTCGTTCTTATCAATTTGTTGCTGCTGCCATGGATGCTAGGGTTGTGTCTACAGTTGTGAGTGCTCCCAAAGTGATGCTTGGCTAGGCACCATTTCCTCTTGAAGATGTAGTGATGGCTTGAGTTCATGGGCTTCAGAAGGGGAGTAGTTCATTAGTGTTTGACTACATTGTTATGAATTCCTGAGTTAGAATTTATGCTTTGTAGTTAGATTTTCTTAACTAGAGTTTAATCAAGTTTTGAACTATGCATTGTGTTATGGATTGGTCGATGTAGAACATTGAGCTTTAATATATGAAGTTTCATATATGTCTTTTTGGTGATTGTGTTAATCCTCTTTTATCTGCTAGTTGTGTTTGATATTGAGATTATACTTGGTCCAATTTGACCACTTGCATTAACTTGTCCATTACACACACTAAGATGCATTCAACAAGTTTTAAGAAATGAAGTTCAATGATTAAAACCTTGGACTTAAAGAGTTCTTTAAGGTTTATCATTCAAAAACTTAGTGAATTTCACTCCCAAAAGATTTGTTTTGAACTATGATAGCCAAAGCTCGTTTTCAAGAGGATCATTGTTTGAGTTTTCATTTTTTATTTCCCAAAAATCCAAAAATACCTTTTTATACATTTTTCTTTCATTTAGTTCAATTTTCTTAATTCTTACCAATGATCCAAACCCCCTTTTTATCAACTTAGTTTGCATTTTTGACAATTAGGCTAGCTTAGATCTTTTGCGCTAGGTTCCGATTAAGTGAGACGACCCAAGGTTGCATCGTATATTGCAATCCTTGGAATTAAATATTTGATTCAGCTTTCAAGGGAGTAATCTAAAGACTCAACCAAGCAACCGATCAACTACCTATTGACTCTTTGTTTTCCTTTATATTTAAATTAATTAAAATCTATCAAGATCACTCTTTTATTTATTTGCTTTATACCTTTTAATGGTTTTATGTTTTTTACTCTATATTGCTTCCTCAATGGCTTTTATAACTTTATAGGGTTATAACTTAATACGTAAGGTTCATTTTTGTTAAAAATAATGGCAAATATCAAATTCTAATTTAATTTTATACTTCTTATTCATTAAGGTTTCAAGCTCTACATGGATTTGTTTTAAAAAATGTTAAACTTTACATTCATTTTTTAATTCTATTCATATCCATCTCCTAATAATAAGTTTTTATGATTTCAATATTAAAGAATATTATTTAAGATTTTCTTTGCTTTTTAATTTTTACAAGTTTTTTGATGAATATAATAAAAATTTATATGTCTACCCATAACTTATTTGGATATATGCACTTGGCTTATTGTTAAAAAATGTTTGTAGAAATAACCAATTAAATAGAATGGTTAGCCAAAGGAGGTTTTAATAACTAAAAATAAAATTACTAATGATGAGTTTATTATTTTCATGAAAAGTAATATAAGAACATGATGTAATCATAACTTAAGAAGATATTTTATGAAGATGATATAGAAAAGTTCAAGTTTGTAAACTTTGAAGTGAAGATCAATTCAAAAAAATATCAAGTCATATCCAAGTTATTCTATATCTTCTAATGTTAATTATTATCATATGTAGTCACTTTGATAATCTAAAATTCTCACTATGCATAAATATTTCATTACACAAGCCTTTTTATTCATCAAGAGTTATTAAAGCTTTTAATTTTTAATAAAAAGCCTCTTAATCTTTCAAACACTTTTAAAGGCAAATTGCCTTAAACAAATAAATTTTAAGCATCTAAAGTTGTTAAAAGTATGTTTTAAAATTATTGATCAAATAATATAGGTAGGGTTGCTCATTAGCATTCATCAATCAAGGTAATATCCCTCTAAAAGACGCATTGGTTGACCAATATACCCTACTAGTAGACCAATTGATCGGCTCTTTCGTTCGATCTTAAAATCAGTCCCTTGGAATCTGAATCAAAAATTTAATTCCAAGGATTGCAGTATAGAGTGCAACCTCGGGTCATCTCACTTAATCGGAACCTAATGAAATGGACCTAAGCTAGCTTATATGTCATAAAATGCAAGCTAAAACATTAAAGAGGGTGTTTTGCTTCTTTGAAACATTAATGAAATAAAGTGCATTGCAAAAAGTATATAAATGTATTTTTGGATTTTTGGAAAAAGAAAATGAAAAGATTAAAATGAGTGGGTAAATAAGTGATAAAATCGGCTTAAAATGAGCTTTGGCTATCATGGTTCGAAACTAATTTGATGGGAGTAGAAATCATTAACCTTTAAATGATAAACCTTAAAGTACTCTTTAAGTCCAGGATCTTGATCAATGAACTCCATTTCTCAAGATCAATTTAAGCACGCTAAGTATGTGCGGTCGGATTTGCCAATGTAATAGGTCAAATGAAATCTAGCATCAACTTAATATCTAACACAACTAGGCAGATAAAAAAGAATCAACAAGATCACAAGTGGACATATATGAGACTTCATATATTTAAGCTCAAAGTTCTACATAAACAAATCCATAACACATTACATTGTTCAACACTTAATTAAACTCTAATCAAGCAAATCTAACTACAAAGCAATAAACCCTAACTCAGAAGTTCATACACAATGTAGTTAAACGTGATAATGTAAGCTACTAATCCAAACCACACATTGAATGTCTAATATTTGATTAAACTATAATCAAGTAGCTTCACTACAAGTTACAAATCCTAAACTTAGGCATTCATAAATCATAGCTAAACTACAGATTAAGCTACTCCCCTTTGAAGCTTATTGAACTCTAGCCGTCACGACATCTTCAAAAGAAAATGAATGTCTAACCACGCATTGCAACCAGAAACTTCACAAATAGGAATGAATCCAAGCTACCTATGGTGGAAGTCAGCGGTGAAAATGGAAGAGAAAATCTATGAGAGAATTGTCCCCAGGGAAACCCTGGGTGGTAAGGTCGTGAGTGTTTCCTTTCTGCTCTCTCTTCACTCGTATGTCTCTATTTCTGAATGAATGATCCCTCTCTTTCTGATAAAATATCACTTAATATATATGTCGACACTTTTTAACTTATCCGAAAATAGGTTTTTTTTTTCAAAACGGGTTGCTGGGTTGGGTGTGCACAGTATGTAAAACTTTCGAAAATGGTTCGAGTCTTTGAAGGTTCGCTGCGGCGAAATAATTAGTTTACGCCGCGACGAACTTTTCCCGAAAGTATTACTTGCATCGTTTGTTCCTTCGTCGCGGCAACATAATTAATTTTCGCCGTGGCAAAACACTAACCTCGTCTCGGCATCGCATCGTTTGTTCCTTTTCCACGACAACCGAATTAATTTTCGCCGCGACATAACAGTTACTTCGCCATGACATCAACAGGCCATCTCATGACTTCCATTTCTTTGTTTCACTTTTGGTTATACTCTTTTTGAGTTGAAAAGTAATAATTTGTAATATCAATTATCCTACAATTTAAGGGAGTGCAATTGTTAATTAGTTATGACAATTTGACCCTCAAATCACATTAATTCAAAACAAGTACTCTTAGGTCAAATTAAGCACAATATC
>JANVCL010000212.1:25065975-25078058 GCA_026546855.1 Erythroxylum incrassatum | reverse complement strand
TGTGATATATATTTCCTTCATAGGTTATCTTCACTGTCTTGGAATGAATCAATTCTATTTGTGATATATGCTTCTCCTGCTCACGGAGTACCAAGTGTGCTCACCCCCTTCGCTTTCCAACCATGCAGTTTAACTTAGTGAGCTCGAAGCTTTGTGAGGACCGTGCGGCTTTTTGACCTTTTCGGGGTATTTCCGCACGTGGGTAGTCTCTTGTTTATACTTTTGTTGTCTAGTGGCTCGTGAACTGTGTTTATGTAAATATATTTCATGATTTTGTGAGTTAACTTTTGTTTGCCTTGCATTTTGTAAAAGATTTTATGTATGAATTTTTGATACTTGAGTTGGGATTGCCTAGAGATGAAGTCGTCTTGAGCGGATTAGAGAGTCCTGAAGTTGTGGTTGGATGTGAATACAGAAGTGTGTTTAAAATTGTTTGCAGATTTTTTGGATTTTTAAAATACAGTCGTTATGCTGCCCAAATTTTTCTAAAAAATAATAAAAAAAGAAAGAAAGAGATATTCCGTAAGCCTTGCATAGTCGGATTAAGGATACTGCGAGTATCCTTAGCCCGAGTATGCAGCGGTTGTCATGGGCCCGAAGTGGTACCGGGTCGTGACAAGTTATGCCCCAATCGTTTTTGGTTTGTTCCAATACTAACACAACATTTTATGTTCAACTTCCATTCAAAAATTAATATCCATAGAGACTTAATTAAAACTCCATTTCATCATACAAATTGTAGTTCTATACCTCTAGGTTACATAAAATCAAAAATCACCTCATTTAGATTACTACACAAAAAGTTATGTCCAAAATACCAAAGTATATTCGTGTGGGAAAGTTTGTCGCGACGAGCTAAAAAGTTGGTCGCGAGGAACTTTTACAGAAACGTAATCTGGGAACATTTTTTGCTACATTTTCCAACTTTTTACTTCCCACATTTCACATATATCCCATATTATACCTAAACCATCTTCTCTACTTTATTTCCACTTCATTTTTAACCTCATTTCAAACTTAATATCATTAACAAATAGATAATGATCTATCTTGATCATTAACCCAAAAATTTAAAACATTTTCATATACCATTTATCAACAACTTCCCACACACATTCAACTTCATTTTCACTTCCATTTAACTTCAAACTATCACCAAAACATGCTTTATTCATCAAATCAAAAAGAATGATGCTTATACTTACTTGTTTAGCTTCAATATCTTCAAGTTCTTCAAGAATTTCCAAAATCCTAGCTCTTCTCTTCTTTTTCTCCTTTCTCCCTCACTCACGACTCTTCCCTCTCAGATACAAGACAACATTTCTTCATCTTCTAACTAATACTCTTAATGAATGTGAAAGTCCACTTTGCCCTTCATTTAAGCATATAGCCTTTTAACGTTAAGTGATCTTCAAAAAATGCCCTTGATACATTCTTACAACATTAACACTTAAATTCCATAAATCCATACAATAAATCCTCCTAACCTTGACATAATAAGTAAACTCCAAATAAAATTATTTATCTAGCACAACCAAAGAATTTATTCAAATCATGCTATAATAAAATAAAATAAAAATTCAGGGCCTAACAGCAAGGACCCAAAAAAGAAGCTGTTTTTTGTTTAAAATGTGGTTAATAGTTGTTGGTTGGCTTTGAAAAAGGAGTATAACTCCGAAGGTTGTAGAAGTATTCCTTTACTTTTTTTCAATATAATTACTCCATTTAATTTTTTCAAAAAAAATAGTATGTGACACATCATATGCCAAACTGTGGGCCTCAAAGTTTCCTCTAAGTGATGGACACAACATTTGTCATGGTCATGCCTTTGAATTATGGATCTTTTTATTTCCTTGAGATTAATACATAGCCTTCAACATAACTATGTCTCAAATGTCTATTTCTTTATTTCTTCTCTAACTTACATATAATAAGCTTTATAGTCCTAGCTCAGGAAGTATCACTTACTAAACTTAATTCTTTTAAGACAAGGGCTGGCACATAGGGGTAGGTCAAACCATATTCATCCAAGAATTGTAAATTTCTTAATGTTTTTTTTTCTTGGAAGGCCCTCTAATTACAATATCTTCGTAAGGTTCAATTTTCATAATTACCCAAAAATAAATCAAAAATTAAGTACAATGAAGGTTATTTAGCATTAATATCAAACAAAATACTCATGAATATAAATATATATATATATATATATATATTCACATCAAATATCTCCACACTTAAATTTTTACATGACTTAAATTAATTCAATCACTCTTAACTTAAAAAGGTAGCAATTCTAAGAAAGAACTTAACAAATCAATTGGAGTAATCATTAATATCCATCATCAATTTAGTTTCATTTTCATCAATCATTTAAGCATTTAATACTGCATTAAATCACTAATCAAATCAGTTTAACCTGGTAATCCTCTAAACATCAACTTAACCTACAAAACTCATCCTAATACATACATTAGACATACATGACTAAGATGTTTAAACTTTCAAACATTTTAAGAACCCGAAATTAACAAAAAATAAAACCTTAAGTGACAAGTTTATGAAGAGTATTTAGAGGCTTATTCAAAAAATCACCTAACATTTTGATGTGAAATCAAACACCTTGTCATGAATTCTCCTAATTACTGAGTTGGGTTACTATTTCAAATGACTACTATAATAACTCTTTAAGTTCAACCTTTTCACTTAGGTTAAAGCTAGCAAAGTGAATTTATTTATGCTCATTTATTCATATATTTTTATTTTTGTTTTTATTTATCTATTTTTAATGAGATACTAAAATCCCTAGAAATAATTCACTTTTAACTTAAAGATATACTATTATATAAAAATACCATAATATAAAAGAAGTATCTATTTTCATAATTATTGTAGCAAATTAGAACTAAATTAGTTATTAATGCTCACAATTGTTGGCTTGGACTGAATAAATCACTAACCAACCAAACTTATAAATTACCATCTTCATCAATGTTCTTTCATTGAAAAAAATAATTAGTATATTTTGAGCTAATTGTGACAAAATTGCTAAGCAAAAATAAAGCCTATAAATGGTTAATTCCCTCCTTGTGCTTTGCTTGTCTTTAATTTATGAAATACAAGGAATCAAAGGAAAATCAACAACAAAAATATAGGGAGTAAAATAAGAAGGGAGTAAAAACTTCTATCACCTTTGCTTATTGTCCATTGTCCAAATTATGTATTATTAACATCTGGAGATTATTTATACCTTACAGATGAACCTCACTAAAGAAAACACAAAAACAATAAAAGACAAAAGGATTTTACCATTAAAATAAACTAGATGAATACTTAACATAAATGAAATAAATAAGTAATTAAGGATCACAAAAGGAATAACAAAATATTCAAAATTCACAAAGCTTAAAGATGGGAAAATAAATAAAAGCTTAATTAGTATCATGTTGGTCCTCATCATCATTTTCCTTCTATGATGTTGTTAAAGATTATGAAGGTGGCTAAAAGTATCCCACTTGTTGGATGTAAGAGGATAGTCACTGCTCCATCCTTCCTAACTGCCTTCGTAACTTATTTAGAACATAGTTTTAACTATACATCTCGGTCTCTATAAGGTGAATAGTCCTATCAATCTTTAGGTGCCCTTAGCTGCTAATGGATTATAAGTAGTTCTACTTATTGATATAATTATCCAACACTATTAATGTAACATCCATATACTACCTAAGAGGATATACAGATGCCACACAAAACAGTACTAAAACAATCTAAAGCATTCCAACTATTCTTTAAACTAAAGCAAACATGTATCTCACTCAGTAGATATTGAGTTATAAACAGAACATATCATGCACAATCCAAAAACAAACTAAACATTTCCAAAACAAAACACATTCTTCTTGCAAGGAAATCTTATTTGTATTATCTAACCGATATCTTCTCAACATGGAAACATGAAACAGATCATGCAACTTGGCAAACTCTTCAGGAAGAGCTAATCAATAAGCTACTGGTCTGACTCTCTTAAGAATCTCGTAAGGATCGATGTATCATAGGCTGAGCTTACCTTTCTTCCCAAACTGGAGTATATGTTTCCATGGTGACACTTTCAAGAATACCTTATCACCTATTTGATATTCAATATCTTTCCTTTTTAAATCTACTTAGGACTTTTGCCTATCATTGGCAGCTTTCAATCGTTGTTGGATAACTTGAATTTTCTCTTCAATATCTTTCACAATATAGGGCCGGATCATCTTGTTCTCACATAGTTCAATCCAATGTACTAGAGTTCTACACTTCCTACCATATAGAGCTTCATAAGGCGTCATGCCAATGCTAGTCTGATAACTGTTGTTATAATCAAACTCCATTAGAGCAAGATAGTTATCCCAATTTCTTAAGAATTCTAACACACAACTCCGAAGCATTTCTTCTAGTATTTGGATAACCCATTCAGATTGTCCATCTATCTAGGGATGGAAAGCGGTACTGAACTTGACTTGAGTACCCAAAGCCTTTTGCAGACTTTTCTAGAATCTCGAAGTAAATCGAGGATCACGATCAAAAATAATAGACAATGGTACTCCATGCAACCTCCCTACCTCATTCATATATATATATATGAATAATCAGGACGAACAGGTAGAAAATGAGCAGACTTGGTGAACTTATCCACAATCACCCACATAGCATTATGCTTCCTTTGAGTGAAAGGAAGTCTAGTGACAAAATCAATGGTAATGTTATCCCATTTCTATTGAGGAATCGAAATAGGATGTAACAAACCAGATGGAACCTGGTGCTTAGCTTTAACTTACTGGCATGTCAAACATTTGGATACATAATCCACAACTTCATGTTTCATACCAAACCACCAATAATGCTACTTGAGATCTTGATACATCTTATTCCTACCAGGATACATAGTAAAGACAGTACTATAGGCCCCAAATAATAACTTTCTCTTCAATTCATCATTAGCGGGCACAGGCAATTGATCCTTATAATATAAATCACCATCTCCTTTCACAGAAAAGTCTAGTTTCTTACCTTCCCGAGTTACCAAGATAAGTTGTTGCAACTTATCATCAACTTTATGAGCATCACAAATCTCTTGCGTCAAGCTAGGCCTAACTTTTAACTGAGCTATTAAATCTCCATCAGATGCAAGTCCCTATTCACCTTGTTATACTGACAATGCTAAAATAATCTTTCGACTTAAGACATCACCACGATATTAGCCTTACCAGGATGATAATCCAAAATACAATCATAATCTTTAAACAATTCCATCCAACATCGTTGTCTCAGGTTAAGTTCTTTCTAGGTAAGCAAGTCCTTCAAACTTTTATGATCAATAAAGATCCTACACTTTTCACCATACAAGTAGTGCTGCCAAATTTTCAAAGCAAACACTACCGCTACAAGTTCAAGATCATGTGTAGGGTAGTTCTGTTTGTGAGGCTTTACTTGCCTAGAGGCATATGCAATTACCTTTCTATCTTGCATCAAAACATAGCCCAAACCATTTCTAGATGCATCACTAAACATAGCATATTTCGTACTAGAAGTGGGCGGAGCCAATACAGGAGCTTCAGCAAGCATTCTTTTTAGTTGATCAAAACTAGTCTGACATCTAGATGGTCATTCATACCTCACTCCCTTTCGTAGCAATTTAGTCAAAAGCTATCATCGAGAACCCCTTCACAAACTAGTGATAGTAGCTAGCCAAATCCAGAAAACTTCTCACTTCTGTCACATTCTGTGGCAGCTTCCAGTTAACAATTGCTTCAATCTTACTAGGATCAGCTCTAATACCTTGAGAAGAGACAACATGTCCTAGAAAAGATACTTCCTAAAGCCAGAAATCACACTTGCTTAGCTTGGCATACAACTGCTTTTCCCACAAGGTTTGTAATACAATCTGGAGCTACTGAGCATAATCATGCTCATTCTTAGAATAGACCAGGATATCATCTATGAATACTACAACAAACTAGTTTAAATAGGGCTTAAACACTATATTCATCAAATCCATAAATGCAACTGGGGCATTATTTAACCCGAATGGCATTACCAGAAATTTATAGTGTCCATAATGAGTCCTAAATGCAGTCTTCAGAACATCCACATCTTTTACCTGAAGTTGATAGTACCCTGATCGTACATCTATCTTGGAAAATATCCCCGCAACTTTCAATTGATCAAATATGTCTTCTATCCTTGGCAACAGATATTTATTCTTCACTATGACCCTATTCAATTGCCTATAATCAATACACATCTGGAGAGTACCATCTTTCTTCTTAACAAACAGAACTGGTGCTCCCCAAGGTGAGACACTGGGTTGAATAAACCCCTTATCCAGTAGTTCTTGCAACTGAACCTTCAACCCCTTCGATTCAGTAAGAGCCATCCTATACGATGCTACGGATATAGGAGCAGTGCTAAGAATAATTTCAATAGATAACTCCACTTCCCTTTCATGAAGGAGCCCGAGTAGCTCTTCAGGAAACACATCTGGAAACTCGCTCACCACTAGAATATCTTCCAGCTTAACACTTTCGTTCTTAAAATCAATCACAAAAGCCATATAATATTTACATCTTTTCCTGAGGCACCTTCGAGCTTTCGTAGCTGATATCACACTAACCAGAGAACTAGCATGGATACCATACAATATCATTTCATGTTGATCAGGCTTCCTCAGCACAATTGTCTTAGCACTATAGTCAACCATAGCCTGATTCTTAAATAACTTATATGTATTTAATTGTTGATATATTTAATCATTTACACTTAGTGATTAATGATACGAAAATGCTTAAGATACTCACTTTAATTCATATATGATTTTAGGTACAATTTGGAAGCAAAGAAATTAAATTGAGTTGAAAGAACGACACATAATCCATTTTCTTAAGATTAATTTTCACTTGTTTTCATGGAGCAAGAAGAAGAAAATTGGAGTAAGAGAAGACAAGATAAAAAATAAAGGAATGGGATAAAGCATAAAACCCATGGAGTGATGGCTGGATGATGAAAGGTGGAAGCAAAGAAATTAAAGGTTGTCGTTTTACTCCTTGCTTCTACCTTTCATCATCCAGCCATCACTTCATACGTTTATGCTTTATCCCATTCTTTTATTTTTTTATCTTGTCTTATCTTGCTCCAATTTTCTCCTTCTTGCTACTTGAAAACAAGTGAAAATTAATCTTTGAAAAATGGCTCATATGTCATGCTTTTGACTCATTTTAATTTCTTTATTTTCAAATTGTACCTAAAATCATATATCAATTAAAGTGAGTATCTTAAGCATTTTCGTATCATTAATCTCTAAGTATAAATGATTAAATATCAACAATTAAACACATATCAATAACCAATCCATACCTAAAATCAAATCAAATTCATGAAAAGGCAATTTAATCAAATCTGGTACATACTCACTTCCTTGGATTATAGCAGGATAGTTTACATAAACTTGATTAACCAATACACTACTACCCAAAAGACTGGTCACATGAATATCATAATCTAATTGATATGCAGGCATCTCTTTATTAAGAATTTCTCCAATGCAGATATAAGAATGAGTGGATCTAGGGTCAATCAAAGCATACATTTCAAAGTTAAAGAGAGAAATAGTACTTGTAATGACCTCAGGTGTGTCTTGATCCTCACTAGCTTTCAAAGCATAAGCTCAAGTTAGAGTAGAAGGTATTGCAGGTCGATCAACAAATTCCGAAAGAGTATTCGGATTAGGTCTTATCTGACTAGGTCCTCCACGACCTCTACCACTTCTGTTGTTCCCAGTAGATGCATGAGAAACCTCTCTACTAGCTTGTGATGTTTGAGATTGTCTCATAGGACAATTGGCTATCAAATGCTTAGTACTACCACATCGAAAACATGCACTCGCAACCCTCCTACAAGTACTCCAATGATGTTTGGATCAATGAGGGCACTCCGAAGCACCAGAACCTTGGCCCACAGAAGAACCCTTACCAGACTCAACCGATGAGGGAAAGTCCTATCGCCTTCCCCTAGCAACAGATCTTTGAGTAAATTCTTGTACATTGGAGGCACCTTAACAACTTCTCTTACCCGAGGACTGACCTCCTCTAGCAAAACCTCTTTGTTGAATGCTTTCTATCTTAACCATCTCTTGCTTCTCTATCTTAATAGTAGTTTGCACCAGTTGATTGTAACTCACTTGCTGCAAGAGGGTGAATGCTGGTAGATGCTCTTTGATCGAGTCGTGCAAACCATCCTCAAACTAATGACACCAGAACTCCTCAGTAAGTACAAGTTCAGGTGCATACTTGCTGAGTCGATTAAATTCTCTATCATACTCGACAATAGATAGATTTCTTTACTTCAAGTTTAAGAATTACTTCCACTTCTCCTTTCTATAGGCTTCCATCACATACTTGGATTTAAACTCTTGGGAAAAGAAATCCCAAGTCAAAGGCTCTGATAACTGAGGATATCTTAAAACAAACTTCCACTATTCATAGGCCGCTTCGTGAAGAAGGGAGACAACACAATGAACCATTTGGTTAGGTAGGTAGCTAATTCCATCTAACATTCTCTTTACCTTTTCCAACTAGAATTTAGCCCTTTCAGATTCCACCAGAGATGTTCCAATAAATTCTTTGGCTCCATACTTTCTTAGCTGATCAATCTGAGCCTTAGGTGCTATCATACAATGTAACAGAGTCATCAAGTCTTACGACAACTTAACCAAAGCTTCCCCCTGAGCAGGAGGTGGAGGAGGTGGCAATTCAGCTTTACCTCGATTGACCCTAGAGGGTCCCGATCTAGATTTACAAGATCGCATAGGATTATCACTCTATATATCCTCATCAACAGCTTCATGAGATCTTTCCATACTCAAATCTAAAACTAAAACGTGGGACAAACCGCATTAGGCCAAATACAACTTTTATGTTCAAGTATAAGCAATAGTTAAGTGTTGGTTAAACCAAAATCTCCTAAACCATGCTCTGATACCAAACAATGTAACACCCATATACCCCCTAAGACCATATACAGATGCCACATAAAATAGTACTAAAATAATCCAAAACATTCCAACAACTCCTTGAAACTAAAGCAAACATGTATCTCATTCTGTAGATATTAAGTTATAAACAAAACATATCATGCACATTGAATTTATGAAACGCAAGCCTTAAGTTTAAACCCCATCCTATAATAAGGTTATTATGTACCATATACGTCAATGAGTATAATCCAAAAATAAACTAAACATTTTCGAAACAAAACAAATTCTTCTTGGCCACTGCGGTTGTCTTTATCCTAGTCTCAAATCTTCTTATCAGAACCTACACAGAGACAAAACTATCATGCTAAGCATATAGCTTAGTGCGGAATAACTAAATAGGATACAAAATGGCAATTGTTTCTATCAGTCGTCTATATTCACATGTACTGATTCTGATCACATCATAAACAAACTTTAATTTTTCAAATTAAACAGCAATCTACCATTTTTTTGTCTCAAAATAGAAAATAATTCATCTGAGTATATTATACTTGCATCAAAATAGAATGTTCAAGTCTCAGAACAAAATATATTTGTGTCAGAATAAAACAGAACTTGTATCAAATAAGAACATACGTCAAATCACAAAACCGATTAGCCTGCTAGTCCTTTTTACAAAAGTGGGTAACGGGGCCAGAACAGAAGATACTTATGATTGGCTTCTCAAAAATAGAAGAGACTTAAGTCTCTAAAATAGAAGACACTAAAGTGTCTAAGATCAAAAGACATTGAAGTGTCTAGTACAGAAGACACCAAAGTGTCTAGATACAGAAGACACAGAAGTGTCTAGTCACAAAAGCAACTGTAGACCCTTCTAAGCATGCCTGTTTACCCACAACTAGTACTTGGCAGTTTTAAAACAACACATGTTACATTTCAAAATTCTCATGTAAAAGATATATTACAAAACATATGACTTTATTCCATTTTGCTCAACTTGAACATATTTATTCATAATTGATCAAACTCAATATGCCTTATAACATAAGGATTTGCAATAATGCACCAATGGATACATTAACTAATTACACATTATATGTGTTCACACAAGTTTCCAATTCACATACATTAGCATCCAATTCACATTACTAAAATCCTTTGGAACACATTCTTACTTAAACAAATCATATATTCCAATATTAAATACATTGATATCAAAAATTACATTCCTCAAGTTATCACCTCAATTAACAATCCAAAACTTATTGAATCTTTAACTAACTAATCCCACATCAAACTAGGTTCATTTCAAACCTTAATTAAATTCAAAAATACCATTGCAAAGTTCAAAAATACCATTGTAAATTGTCTTATCCTTATGTGATTCAAAAATTGCACAAAACAGAAATTACCATGTTAAAACCTTGCACACGATCATGGGGTATATTCCCACGATCGTGACAGAAGTTAATGCATCTGCCCATGATCGTGGACTACCCATTTCCCTACAAATTTCCAGATTCAACTTCTTCATTACACATTCCATGAATCATACCTCAATTATACCTTAACTGTGCATCAATTCCTCTTCAAATTCATGTCAAATTCTAATACATAAATCATTAAATAGGCAATTCACAATCCATGATCTTTCATACATCAAAATCAAAATAGAACTTGCCATACAAGGATCACTTTTTAAGAACTCATCTATCATCATCATAACACATTTTCCATGCCAATTCAATCATCACCAAACTTGTATTAATACATGCTATCAAGTTTAGAATTACCTTACCTATTATACATCAAATTCTTTCTTCAAAGAACTAAGTAATCTAGCCCTTCGTGCAACCAATGCACTTCCAAAATCAAGGTGGATGTAGGATGATCTTATCACCAAGATGATAACAAAATAGAAGGTAGTATAAGGTAGCTTTGTTGATGCAGTATCATGCAAGGATTCCAAGTGATGATAATGCAAATTGAAGCAAAAATTCCAAGAGTAGTGAATAAATGAGAGGTTTCGGTCGTGAGAGATGAAGATGGTAAAGAATGAGAAAAACATAAATTACCCCAACAGAAACTTGTCTCATTCAATGCTAAGTGTCCTCAAATTGTAACAGCATATGCCTTATATGTGCTAAATTGTTGATATTTTTAATTATTCGCGCTTAGCGATTAATGGTACAAAAATGCTTAAGATACTCACTTTAATTCATATTTATTTTTAGGTACAATTCGGGAGCTAAGAAATTAAAGTAAGTCAAAAATACCACATTTGGGACATTTTCCGAATATCAGTTCTCATTTGTTTTTATAAAGTGAGCAAAGAAAATTAAAAGATGAAAATTGGAGGAAAAAGAAGAAGAGGAAAAGTAAATTGACATGAAAAAGCGGATGGAGTTCCATACCCAAAACGGAGACGTGTTTTATAAAAAAACGCAATCAACAAGAGAGGAACGCGTGACGCTACAGGAAACGCAGCTATGGGAGCAAATTAAAATCAATAGCAATAAATCAAGGGAGAGCAACGTGGCGTCGAATGAGAAGCAGAGCACAGTAAAATTAAAAGAGATTAAATTGGAGGAGCACGCACAAAGGGCTACAGACAACAATTAAATGAGAGACAAAAATATATGAAGGAAGCAACAAAAAACCAACAGAGAAGGGCCAAGAGGATTTAATTGACAAGTGACCCTTAATTGTCTTGTCACAAAACAGCAGGCACGTGGGATTAGAGAGCAATAACTCAAGTAGCAGCAAAATTAAAGAGACAAAAAGGTAATAGGTGGCATTAGAGGGAGACAGCAGCGTTTAATGAAAACAAAACCTACAGCTCATGCGTGGGCTGGCAACAGGAGAGGCATGAGGGTTTTAAAATGAGAGAGATGTGAAATTGTCTTTTTAATGTACAGGAGAGCACAGTGTCGGCACGCACAGTAAATGCCGGAGAGGAATAAAATCAATACATATAGAGTCGACGTAACACACAAGAGATGAATAGCAATAGCACCGGCGCAGAGAGCAGATGAGGAGTTGCGTGGGCAGTAAATTTGATAGCAACATTAAC
>JANVCL010000212.1:25042977-25058128 GCA_026546855.1 Erythroxylum incrassatum | reverse complement strand
TCTAATGGACCCTCGTCTTAGCCAACAGAATCGGAAAAGCCGCAATCTATTTAGACTAAATTATTTAATCTCATTAACTTCTTAATTGAAATTAATTCGCCACTTTGATAGACAGCAATCACGGATTAACTAATCTATTCGGCAATTTATCACCAAGTCAATCAATTAACAGGCCTCATTAATCAACAAACACGGCAATAATAAATCGAATAAAGCGCGGAGATTAAATAAACATAAGATATAAACAAAAACAATTAAATCAAAGGAGTCTCACGAATTACATGCATCAAACGTAAAGTACCTTGTCTAGATTAAAAACTTAGCCACACATAATGCTAGTCTCTATCAACTAAAACTGAAATTGACAAATTAAAAACAGAATTAAACCTTCACGATCACCGAATAAGTCACAAACAGCTACTGCCGTCTTTTAATAGTGGTCTCCAACCCTTAGCTGCCTCTCTCGTCGACACTGTGTATGCCCAAGACAAAAATAAAAGCTGCTGCAATCTTTGACTCTTCTTCTCCTAAGCTTTTGTTTTCAATTTTTCCGCCGTCCACTGTTGTCTTTCTCCAATCTTAGCTACCATCCCAACCCTCCTTTAATGATGGTTATAAAAATCTCTACCTCTCTCTAGCTACCGCCGCAATCTCCTCTTTGGTCACTGTTGTCTCCTTCTGAAATAATAAAATCGATTCCTCCTTAAAACTCCCAGCTGCCGCCGTCCTCTCCACAATCTATTTTAATGTTGATTCTTCCAAAAGTTCCCATCCACCTTAGTCCCTCTAGGTTTTTGTGTCTTCTAATTAAAATAAAGTGGGCCCCTCGTGATTGTTGTGTTTATTCCATATTAGCCCACCTTCTCTTAATTCCTTTGTTCTCAAAAGTTACCGTCAACCTCCATTATGCCTCCAATTCCTACGTTGTGTGGCCCACTTATGCTACTGTGGCCCTCTTTGTGTTTGTCTATTTGCCTCCACGTGTTGGCTCCCCTTGCCCAATTGATTTTAATGCTTTTATTTCTCTTGTGCGTTGACTTCCTGATTTTTGCAAGACGCCTCTGTTGCGTGCTTTGTGCCATTCAATCTCCTTGAACCATTTAATTATCTAGCTAATTTGTTGTATGTCGCCTTTCCGTATGCGTTCTCTAGCTCATTTAAATTTTCCTCTTGTTGATTTATTGCCTCGTTTAATTTGTTGATTCAAGTCCTCACTCTTCTTTGTGGCTGTAGATAATTGATGGGAGAATAAAAATGTCTCTAACTTCCACATCTCTTTTACCATGAACATGGTTATGTTGAGATCTTTAGTTTCAGATTAGCCAATTTCACGCCAAATTACGTCACTTTGTATTTCGTCACCTAGAACATGCAAAGACACAAATTACTGTAGAAACACAAACAAAACATCGCAAAAGTCCGCCAAAAGAACATGAAACACAAAGAATTAACATAACAAAATGCAAGTTATCAATTTTTCAAGATCATAAGCATTTATGATGTTAGGAAGGAGTTAGGAAGCACGAAAGAAGGTTTAGAGGGCTTTGGGGAAGCCCATGTCTGTTAAATGGACATGGAAGTCCGTTTAACAGACCTTCTCGGGTCAAAAGGACCCCTTCCTCAGTGCATGTCCGTTAAACGGACATGGATGTCTGTTTAACGAACCTTCTCGGGTGAAAATGGGCAGTTTGGCCAGTCCATGTCCGTTAAACGGACATGCTTGGGTCAGCTACAGTGTTTTGCGATTTTGACCAGTTTTGAGGCCTAATCTCGCTTGAAGGCCTCTAATACGAATTGTAGGTCTGGCTGTCTTCGTTCCAAGGGTTTGAAAACGAAGTTAATTCGATATTTTTAGAAAAAGGTATGGCAATCGCGCCAAAGTATGTTCAAATTGATTTTGGGTGTGAGCATGGTCTATTTCTTTGATCATAACTCCCTCATCCGACCTTCGATTGAGGTGATTCTTGAAGCAATGGTTTCCTAAGTCATGTAGCTGTCTCTCCATAAAATTTTGTAGCAATTGGAGTTGATTTGAGGAATTTTGTATTAGAGCAAGTAAGAGTTCGATTAGGAGAGCATGATTAGGGTTTGAGCAGATTTGAGCTTTTCAAGCATATCTTGAGCTATAGAGCTCCAATTGAAGTGATTTTTCCTTAAAGTGAATTAGAGACATAGAGCCATGATTTCTATGAAGAAGTCAAACTGAAATGATGATTTGAAGATTTCCAAATTCTGTTCACGAGAAGGAGAATTGAGTATAAGCATAGTGAATGAATTGTGTGAGCACACCATGGAAGCATTGTAAGTAAATTTTTGGATCGTTTTGAGCATGAAGATGAATTGATGATGTCCATATGGACTCAAAGATGAAAAAAAAATTATAACCCTTCATGGTTATAGGCACGCATGCTCAGGTTTCACGATTTTAAGCAAGAGAGTTGGGTTCCGGTGACAGGATCCAACAATGTTAGAGCAATCATATTCACTTATTATGGCATCATATAGTACACAAGTATTCAAAAGACTAAATTTCCTTATTTCATTCACAAACATAAGCTTACATTGTCATTACAAAAACAACTGAGGGTTTATTGTTCTATACAAAATGTTCTACAAGAAATGATAAACTAAGCAAACACATTCTATCAAACTCCTTAGACATCAGCTGACCAGAACTTTGAGCCATTTCTTGTTTCCAAAATTGGCATTACGAGACTTCTACTAGATTGCCTTAGAAGCTAGGTCTCCTCAGTACTTGAAAAACAACATTTGTAATTTTGATGAGTTTTGCGAACTCAATAAGTGAACTATCATCGATGTGCTCACTCAAAACAGAACATAAAAATCAAAAGTGTATAACACAGTTTAAACAATATCTTACATAATTCAGAATCAAATCCCATATATCACCTGATCATAGTATACATCATATTTCAACAAGCTCATTATGAATACAAACATTTCATATAGTTATTTCAGAATAATCCGATTATTCATTTCAATCATTCATATCATCCACATGTACACAAACATAACATATCATTAAATCAATTCAATTTAGTCATTCTTTGCAATTATTCAAATGATACATTTAAAGATATATATGCAATGTACATGAGACTCCACTTTCATTTTTATTTTGTTGTGACCGAGCGCCTATTTAACTGTCTCGTATCTCTTCGTGGATACCGAGCTCATTTCAGATACTGTCCCGTACCCCTCAGTGGATTCCGGGCTCATTTAATCACTGAGCTTGTGGCTCTTTGTGCGCATTTATGAGCTTTAAGCTCTTTTCAGACTGGTCACTTCGGTTACAACTCTTTTATCTGATCATGCATATCAATGCCATGAAATGCATCTAGTCACATACTATATCTTTAATCACTTTCATGTAATATGCACAGTTATTTATCATATCCATTGGATATGAGTCCAACATTCAATATATAGTTGAGAACACATTTCATAATGCACATTCAATTTCTAAACACTTCCAATACAATCCTAAATATCAAACTTCTCAGATCATCAATGTTTGAAATTGTCATAATCATATCAGTAACAATTCAATATCTAACAATTAATTAAAAAAATTCAAATATAGTGAGAAAACATCTAAGTTAACTCACAGTACACTCCAGAATAGCTATTTCCTTGACGGTCTGACAATGTCTGGATGTTGTTGGTCTATTTGTGCTTGATATGCTCCAGAATAGCTATTACCTTGATGATTCAACAATGTTTGGATGCTATTGGTCTATTTGTGTTTTTGTCTAGCTCAAATTTCCACCTCAATGATCAAGCTAATTCAGCTCTCCATGTATGCAAAATCATCCAAGTATAAGATGAAAGTAGGGTGTTCCAGCAAAGGTAAAATGATGATAGCATATTATAGCTATCCTTGAGCAGATTTTCTTGCATGGATCTTGTTGTGAGTATAAACGAAATGGAAGCAAGGTGTAGAAGTTGGGAGGGTTTCGGTGGTGAGAGTAAGGGAAAAGGGAAGAATAAACAAAATTGAAACTACTCCTACTGATGTTTGACACATTAGTTGCTAGATGTCACCTTATAACCTTGACAAATGTCACTAGGCATGCCTTCCATTTGTCCCATAAATAAGTTGCCAAACGTCACACTTATACCAGGATATTTGTCACTCAATGATCAATGCCATTTTTCAATTAATTAGCTATGCCAAATGTCACTCAATTATAGGCTTAGTCATCCTAATTTTTCATGTGTCAATTTATTTTACTACCTGGCATTTTTCCTAGACCAAATGTACATTTTAATTCATCAATTTTCCAATTGTACCAATTAATTCCAAATTTACTACTTATAATCAATCAAACCAAAATGCAAGGCATAAACAATACACAATTCACATCATGATCATTTTAAACCTTTCATACCCCGGAATACGTCAATTGAGATCATATGCATTCTTTGCTATGTGTACTAATTCATAATTCATGCGTTTATGCTATTAATATGCATGTGAATGGAATACAATTCATGAATTTTCAATGATGTAGCTTATATGTAATAGTCTAAGGTTCTAATCCCTCAATTTGAAAAATTGGCTATTACAAGCACGATTGAATAGGTGCTCATAGGGAGAGACATTACCTATAATATGAGAAAGAATGTGATTGATAGTATAGACTGCAGTAAAGGTTGCTTCTCCCCCAAAGAGTTTTAGGACAAGAAGATGATATAAAAAGGGCTTAAATAGTTTCAAGAATATGTCTATGTTTGTTGACTTGAATATTTTGTTAAGTTGTGTTTGGACAGGATCTCTGAATGATGGTTCCTTATTGATTAAGGAAGTTGATGAATTTTGTATCTTTGTATTCCATGAAATTATCAATGAAAAATACTTTAATCTTGCAAAAGAATTGAGTTTGAATCATATTAGTAAAATGAGAGTAAATGGAGAATAGTTTAGATTTATGTCGTATTAAATAAATCAATGTATAGCGAGAAAAATTATCGATAAAGATCACACAATATCTTATGCAACCTATAGTTTCACGAGATGTAGAACCCCAAATGTTAGAATGAATTAAATCAAAAGGTGCTAAAGAGATATAATCATTAAGAGGAAAGGTAAAGTGCGGGTTTTAGATAGTTAACAAGGGATACTGTAACACCCACATACCCCCTAAGAGGATATACAAGTGCCATACAAAACTAAACAAAACAATCCATAGCATTCCAAGTTTTTCAAGAAACTCATGCAAACATATACTACATTTCATTGTTCTTGATGACAGTTAACATTATAACATTGTAACAATATCATAATACTTACTTTAAAAATTCAAACTCAACCTATATTATAGTTATTACAAACTATATACATAAAATACAAAAGGGTCTCATCATAATGAGTACAAGCCGACAACAAACTATACGTTTCCAAAACAAAACATCTTCTTCTTAGCCACTGCGGTTGTCTTTGTCCGTATTTTTAAACCTTCTTAATAGAACCTAAACGGAGGCAGAACTACTGTGCTAAGCATATAGCTTAGTGGGGAACAACTAAACAAGATATGAATTGGTAACTGTCTCTAACAGTCTTCTAGCATTCACATATACAGAATCAGATCATATCATAAGCAATCTTTAATTGTTCATATTAAAGAATAATCCAAACATTATGTGTCTCAAAATAGAATATGATACATTAATACAGAACAAAACATTTAAATATCATAACAAAATGTACAAGTATCAGAATAGGATCTAATACTTTCATATCAGAATATAACTTGTATTAGATCAGGATATGTCATGTATCAAATCAGAACTTATCTTGTTTCATAATAGAACTCAAAATCTCATAACAGGTTATCATTGTGTCAAATTAGAACATAACTCGTAACAAATTAGACTTATTTGTGTCAAAACAGAATTTAGCTTGCATTTGAGCATATCATATATTAGAACACGAACAGATTAGCTTGCTAGTCCTTTTTACGAAAGTAGATGATAGGACCAGAACAAAAGATGCCATGATTGGTATCATAGAATAGAAGAGACTTATGTCTCAAAATTAGGGGACATCGTAGTGTCGATAATTAGGTGACATCGTAATGTCAATAATCAGGGGGCACCATAGTGTCAATAATCAGGGGACACCTTAGTGTCAAGTTACAGGAGCAGCTATAGACCCTTCTAGGCATGCTTATTTTCTTACAACTAGGACTTGACAATTTTAAAACAAAACATTTTACATTTTAGAATCACTTGACAATGAAATAATGCATAAGTATGAATTTATCTTGTTATGCTCAAACTGAATATATTTATTCACACTTGAACAAAATCATTATGCCTTGTGAATTTAAGCATTTGCATCAATATACCAATGAGGCATTAAGTAATTACATTTTACATGTACTCACCTAAGTTTCCAATTCACAAACATTCATAACTAACACGTCACTTATATCATTTAAATCACATTTGTGTTCATAAGTATACTTCATTTCTTCAAAAACTTATAAGTTCCACATTAGATACTTGTAATTAAAGTAACCTTCCATAAGTTATTACCTCAATTGAAAATTGAAAACCTATTGAACCTTTAACCAATTAATATAATCCCAAACTAGGTTCATTACAAGCCCTAATCAACTTCAATTATACCAATGTAAGGTATATTATCCTCCTATGGTTCAACAATTACATAGAACAAAGATTACTACGTTAAGGCCTTGCCTACGATAGTAGGGTTGTACCCTACGATCGTGACAGAAGCTAATGCATCTGCCCACGATCGTGGGATAAATGCCACGATCGACTAACCATTTTCCCACGAATTCCAGATCCAAACATCTTCTTCCAAATTTCAAAACACCAACATGACAATCCCTAAATCATGCTTCAAGTATACCTCAATTATATGCCAAGTCCTCATCAATTTCGTTTCCAATTTCAACTCAAAATTACTCATTTGGCAACACACAATCCATTGTCTTTCGTGCAACAAAATCCATCAAACAAGCATCATGTTTTGGACCTTATTATATCATCAATTCCACACATATTCTATTCCAATTCAAGTAATATAGAATTCATGTTACAACATGCCATCAAATTAGAATTTCCTTACCTAATTAACTTCAAGTTCCTTCTTCAAAGAACCAACCAAACCAACCCTTTATGCAACCAATACACTTCCAAAATCTAAATAGTTGTAGGATGACCTTAACACCCAAAAGACAACAACATAAAAGATAGCTTTAGGTAGCTTCTTGATGCAATATATGGTAAGGCATTTAGTGTGATAATACATCAAAATTGAAGTAAAATTCAAAGCAAGAAGAGGGAATGATTTCAGTGGACAAAAGCAAAATTAAGGGCTGCAAAAACTTCCTTGCAAGAGCTTAACAGCAAAGCTGCTAGGTCTCTCAATTATGCATTGACACATGTCATCAATTCATGACTCCCATTTGTTCTCCATTTTAGGCTGCCAATTGTCACAATTCAATCAAGCCACTTATCCCTTAATCAATGTTGCCACTTGTTATTTAATTATACTACCATTTGCCAATGCCTTAGCTATGCCAAATGTCATTCAATTTTCATGTATCAACTTATCTTGCCACTTGACTTTTTCCTAATCCAAATGTACATTTTAATATCTCAATTCTCTAATGGTAACAATTAATTCTAAGTCACCAATTATGATCCATTAAACTAGAAATGCAAGACATATACAATTCACATTCAATTCATATCACAATTTTAACACCTATCTCATTTATTTTCATTGACATGTATCATTCTAACTAAGGTGTAATTTGGGGCCTTACAGATACAATCAAAATGTTTAGTCTTAATACGACCTAAAGTATCGCTAGAGATTAAATATCCTAATCTAAAAGTAGAAAGATGACCTAAGAGAGAGTGTTATGTATGAGAAGTGACAACACTAATAATAAGCTTTGAAGGAAAATTTAGTGTAGTAAGTTCAACCAGTCATCTAACCTTACACCCTCTACAAGGATGTTGCCAGTCGGTGGATCCTGAATAATGCAACCATGACTCAAAAATGATAAGTTAACACCATGTTCAAATAATTATCCAACAGAAATAAGATTTAATGAGAGTTTGGGAACAAGAAAGGTTTTAAGTAAATATAATTTGGATATATGAATAGTACTTATATGTTGTAAATGCATAGTAGAATTATCAACAATGTGAATAATATGTGGAATTGATGACAATGTTAAAGTTTCAAGAATGGAAGAATTTGAGGTCGTACGATTACAATAGACATAATCGAGATACTAGGAATTTGAGATACTTGATGTGACAGACAGGGTAGAGGAGGAGACTATACCAGAATATGATTAAAGTTGTTAAAGAAGGGCATAAAGGTCTTTTAAAGAAAATTTAGGAGAGCTGCTTTTTGTTGGCCCTTTAGTGGCAATAATAGCATTGGAAGCAGATTGAAAAGATTGGAAAAATTACCTTGTCTAAAGTTCCGTTTGAGTCATTTTCTACTTTTGAAGATGTGATGCTCGAGCTTTTTATAGTAGCTGCAAGCTCATTTATAGAAATTCTTACTTGCGTTGTGAGAGGATTGAGAAGAGGTATGAGTTGTAGGAATAACATAACTAGATAGGACATATTTTTCTATACAAAGCATATCGAGGCTATTTTTCTCTTAGACGAGCTCCTTTATTATATTGTCAAGATTGGGTAGAGTTCCTCTATAAAGAAAAGAGCTGTAAATGGGTTCAAATTCGTTCTTAAGATTCATCAGTAAATGCCATATACATTGACAATCTTGAAGATTTGCATAGATCACAATAGCATTGGAAGTAGGCCAGACAAGATCGCCAAGTGCTAATTGATCCAAAAATTCTTATTATTTAGACATATAACTATGTATTGTTTGTTCAGATTATTGTTGCATATGATGAAGTTTCCTATACAACTGTAATTGGTGGACATCATTAATATAACATAATGATTTTTCAGAAAATTCCATACCTCCTAGGCTGTGTGAAAACGTTGAAAGTCAAGTTTGATATCTTTGGCACATTTATTTTGAAATTCTATTAAGATTTGATAGTTCATTATATAACATGCTACCAATCGTTAGTGAATACATCAATTTCTTCATCTTTCTTTTGTGTGAGTTTAGGTATTTCTCCAGTAACAATATGTCAAAGAGTCTCTCCTTAAGAAAACTACACATTTCCTCACCCAAAGATCATAGTTAGAACTATCAAAGATGATATTAATAGGATTGAGAATGTATTGGGAAAGTTTAAAGGCATCCATAGTGAATGAAGACAATAAAATAGGAGAAAACCTACTTATAAAAGTATCTATAGTGAATGAAGACAATAAAATAAGAGAAAACTTGCTTATAAAGATGGAATTTAATTATTTTAACCTTATAATTGGGTTCAGAACATTGAAAAACCTTTAGACATTGTTTGGTTTATAAAGAAACCAAATTAAAATATGCAATTGGGCGGTTAAATTATCAGTCAACTCCTTTTAAACTGAATCGAACTAAGGAAAAAAACTTATGTTAACATATGGACAAATCAGGTAGCGATACTTGAGAAGATGACATGTTAAAAATGTGCTAAGATAGCAATGAGTTAGATGATGATATGACAGCTAACGTGTATGTTGACGTTGCACAAGATAACATGATGTTGATTAGGATGTTTGATGATGTGGCATGTTCTTGTGATGACATGGCTCCACAAAATTTCTAACCTTTCGTGACTAAACATCATCGTTTTATTTAGAAGCTAAACAACATTGTTTAGATCGTCTTCTTCCTCCAAATAGCTACAAGTAGGGCTTTGAGCTTTGAGACTTTAGGTGGCGCGTGAGGATGCATACGATAGCTAGTGCTATTTTTTGTGGTTTTAGAATCAACTCAAATGGAGGATCAATTTGGTATATGGAGAATTGTATATGGATTAGATTAAGAACCCCAAGTGTACGAAAGAATGTTGTATAGAAAGGATTGAAGAAAAACTCTAGAATTTTGACTCCTTTTAAAAAGGAGACTTTGATACCATGTGAATATAAAGAGCAAAGAAGGAATGATGAAATACTTTTTGTGTTTTTGCATATGCTCAATGTTATGACATCCATACATTTATACACTTTAAGTGACTTTAACTAAAGAAATAAAATTAACTAAATAATTGTATAGTATTAATGTACATGAATCTAGGAGAAAATTAAGGCTAAATATATAATGATGTTTCACTTTCAAAGGTTATGTTAATAATTTAGGTTCTAGTCCATAAGTGTGTAGGAACATAAAGAGGCATTATGATTATGTTATGATCTCATAAATTTTTTTAAGAGTTAACAAATAATTTTGATAAATTTTTATGACCTATAAAGCCATTATTTATTACTAAGAATGATCTTTTAGTTATAAAAAGTTGACAACATTATGAAACTATTCATTGCATAGATAATACAAGATTTTTGCATCATTTATAGATTATAAAAGAACTCATATCAATTGTTTATAATGGTTGTTGAAATTTTAAACTATATAATTAAAATTTTGTAAGTTCAAAATATTATTTGTTAATTATAAAAAAGTTGACCTTACACAAATTCTTAGCTTGTCTATGTCCGTCCTAAAAATAATTCATTCTTTTGAACATATTGGAATCAACTAATTTCAGGGGATAGATACAGTTCTAATTATTATTGGCTAAGAATGATGATGAATACAATTCTAATTCTTTACACAGGTAGATGACTCTAATTACAGAAACAAAATCAATTAAATAATTACGTAATACTAATATACATAATTCTTGAATAAAATTAAGTATATATTGATGTTTGACTTTTGAAGATTATGTTAATAATTTAGGTTCTAGTCTGGGGTTGTGCAGGGACTTAAAGAGACATTGATTACGTTATGATCCCATAACTCCAACCTCACACGATCGCATGAACATGCTTTGTTTCTTTTCTTCACGTGCATGTGACCAATGTTATGTCGATTCCCCCTTCCCCAGGACCGTCACTCCTCTAGTCTTGTTCTTTTGTTATCATAAGAGTCATTGAAGCAATTGCTTTGCCTTTGACGATAAATGAAGAATTTAAGAAATTACTGAACTAGATTCACTCGACTAGCTTTAAATCTAAAAAAATATTTAGGTAAAACAACAAGTTTGGCTCATAATGCAAAATTTAAAGGAATTAACATATTTACACTTGCTTAATTTTAAGAAAATTAATTTATAAATATAACTTATTTTAATGGAGATTAGATATTTATAACTTCCTTTGGTTTTTAATATTTGAATACATGTTAAAAAATGCAATTATTGATATTGAAAATGACTTTGTTCAAAATTAAACTTAGTCCCAAAATAGAACCTATGTTCCGAAATTTAGATTATCGCACGCTTAAGTTTAAATTTTTTAGATCATAACTTTAACAAGACTCCAATCAAGTTGGGCCACGCAAATGTTGAGTGTGCAATAACAGCATCTTCTTCTATTTATGTATATTTATAGCAAAACAAAATTTTGTTTTTCATATACGCGTACATATGGAGACTATATGAACATTTAGTCAAAATAATGGGCATAGGGTTCAAAAAGTTGGTGAAAAAATGTGAATTGCATGAGGTAGGCATGTAATTGGAGCTTTGGAATGATTCTCCTTCAAAATAGTGTGTCCCATTAGAAACAAATCAAGTGAAAATGTGATGCTAAATAGAAAGTTGTTGATCGATGAGTACACTCTACTCGACGTTAGCAAGAGCTCGAAACCTTGCTGCCAACATCAGTGAAAACGTAATAACAAAGAGAAACACATAATTATTATTGAAGTCATTCTAGAACTAAGGATTGAACACAAGACATTGGCCCAACAGGCGTTATTTATCATTCCAATGTTTCAGTTTCTTCTGGATATTAGGTCTTGGCTCTTGGTTCAGGTTAGGAGATAAAAATCTGAGGATTTCAAGAATTTTTTGTGATTAGTGTTTACCAGGCTTATCGGGTGGTTGTCCGTCTCAAGAAATGTGTGGACACTCATGTACCAAGTTGCCTGAAACGGGTCCTCAGGTATGGTTTGACACGAAAGGCCCAATTGAGAGAAACTGCTGCAAATATCTTTGATCATTACACACAGGCGATGCTGACAGCTGAGACTTTGGAATGCAAAATACTCTTATTTTTCGCACAAGAAAGGGAGGGGAAAGAAATGGAAGGAAAGTAGTCAGGAAAAACACGTAATTAAGGAATATTCTTGGCATAGGTTTCCACTTAATGGCAACCAAATAATTTCTTTGTTCCGTTGCAACAATGAAACATATTTTAAATTGATTTTTTTAGCCCAAGTGATTATGAATTATATAATTTTCTATTTTTCAAACTCGATTCATTTTGGATATGATTTATTACCATATTCAGATATTACTGCCTATATTAAAAATATAATAATACTAATAATAAAATTAGTTATTCTATCTCTTAATGACACATAAGAGACAAAGTAAATTACGTTTGTTCACTTTTCCTTTTATTTCCAAATTAATGAAAGTAATGACAATAATATAAAAAAGATTAGGAAAAGAAAGATAAAATTGATTGATTATGGTTAAGTAAAATAACCCTTAATTTTCATTCACTCCCAAAAGTCTACTTAAGAATCTATCATCTTTTGCTTTCAGTAGGTGAAGAGGAACACTCAATACAAAGTCTTATTTACTACATGTGAAGAACTCTTACAATTTATTCAAGGTCAGAAGGAATTGTCACCTTGTGTAACTGAAACAATTTCTCCTATTATTATGCTAGCACAATTATCTATAACTTAGAAGTTTTCTTTCTTACTCACAATAGTAAGCTAATGCTGAATATGATTATACAATGGACACTATAATTTCTCAAAGACTCTGAATAACTCTTTAGTATGCATAAGATCCTTTTTATAACTCATATGTTGTCTATTTATACTCAAATGATAAAAAATAGTAATAATAAATTATTGAACCAAGAGATGCTTTAATAGATATTTTGATGATAAAAAATCATAAGTATTACTAATGAGTTTGTTACTTTGATATGAAATAATATAAGAACAAGATGTATCCATAAACTTAAGAAGATATTTCATAAAATTGATAAAGACAAATTAAATTTTGCAATCATCGAAGTGAAAATCAAGTCAAGAACAAAAGAGGATCAAGGAATATCAAAGTCATTATATATTTTGTAATGTTGATTGTATTCTTATTTAATCACTTTGATAATCTTAAAGGCTTACCGTACATAAGCATTTCATATCACTTTATTACATAAGGCTTCATTAAGAGGCATTGAAGCTTTTGGTTTTAAAAGAAAAACCTCTTTATCTTTCAAATACTCTTTAAGGGATATTTTGAAAAATGTTTTAATTATAATTTTATTAAACAAATCAAATTTAAACAAAGTTATTAAAATCATATTTTATGGGATTGATTAAACCAATATAGGTTAATAGTCGATCAATATAAGTTAAATATGTAAAAAGTGAGTTTGTTGACACATTGGTTGACGAACATGGTAATATGGTCGACCAATGTCCCTCCAAAGGATACATTGATTGACCAATATGGTTGATTGGTTGACTAATATGCAACAACTAGTAGATTTTGTGCAATGAATGCACATTAATCGACAAATACGACATAATGGTCGACCCCATGTATGTTAAACTTATAATGTGGTTATTTGTTGACACATTAGTCAACATATGTAGGTATGTGATCGACTAATATCCCTATAATGGACACATTAATTGACTAATATGCTTAAATGTTGACCAATATCTCAACGACTAGTGAATTTGTGCATTCAATGCACACTAATCGACTAATATGCTATAATAATCCATCAATACTCTACAACTAGCTATTGTAACAACTAACTTTTAGCTCCAACGGCTATTAAGGGTCCCAAAATCCTAGAAATACATATTTTCATTGTTTATTAAAAAATTATTTAGGTGTCTTTTACATAAATTTCTAAGTATTTATCGAGCATTTGAGTGTTATTATCTTATATTTATGTGAGTGGTCCTCTTTATAGTTATCAAAGTGATAAAGTGAAGTATTTTGAGTTGTAAACTTTGTTTGGAGTATTATATTAATGTACTTAATGGTATTCCAAGTGGAATTGAGTTTTCTCTTCACCGTAAATGAAGATATTAAAAGGGTTCCTCTATTTTAAGAAAATATTGTACAAAGGGAAAGTTTCTAATAAGAGTATTAGAAGTAAACGTAAGTATGGTTTATTTGCGCAATACTACAAATAAATTTATGTTTTTCTCTTCCCTATCCTCTTTAAATTATTATTAAATTGATTGATTAATTTACATCAAAAATTTCTCTCTCCTTACACACACACACACACACACACACATACACATGTTAGATGACATTAGGGACTGGTAAGTGGTATAATAGTAGGTCTATTAGGTTAACATTTTAAGCAAAGTTCATAATTCCATACTTAGACACATCATCATCAAATCAAAAGGGACAAAATATTGATAGAACACCTTTCTTTGATAACAATTATTACCTCTATTAAAAAAACTAAGATGAGATTTTTCTTAATGACCGAAAGTGTAGAGCTATGAGAATAATTTTAGTAGGTCTCTATGTGTAAATGACTTATGAAATTTTACACACTTTAAAAGTTACACATGAGATAACAAATCAAGTAATTGAGG
Organism: Erythroxylum incrassatum; assembly: GCA_026546855.1. NCBI lineage: Eukaryota > Viridiplantae > Streptophyta > Magnoliopsida > Malpighiales > Erythroxylaceae > Erythroxylum > Erythroxylum incrassatum. The sequence continues at coordinate 25,043,382 of JANVCL010000212.1, read as the reverse complement.
ACAAAGTTAGCATGTTAACACATAATTATGAATTGTTTTAAATGAAGCATGATGAAAGCATGTCCATATATACTAGCCTTATTAATATTATTAATGCTGTTAAAGGTTTTAGGAAAAAATTATACTAATAATGAAATGGTAAAAGTTTAGGTCACTTCTGAATACATGAGAAGCTAAAGTGATAGTTACATAAGAAGCCAAAGATCTAACAACATTACTATTGGAAGAGTTGATTAGATATCTCCTTACATATGACATGAGACTTTAAGGAATGCAAGAAATAATACTTGTGAAGAAAAAGGAATTAGCTTTCAAAGTATCAAGGGATGAAAAAAGTGAATAAGAAGAAGAGATACCTACAAGTGAAAGTGATTATGAATATCTCACTAAGAAATTCAAAATGTT